>OMNZ01020420.1:0-34988 GCA_900303255.1 Lesueurigobius sanzi | reverse complement strand
ATAATCTAATCAGAGCAGAAAGAGGACTCTCTCGCTCTGTCACTTTCACAATCCCAGACTGAATTTTAGAAGTTCTTAGCTTTCAAATGAGGAATGACATGTGAAACGTGTACAAAGAGCATCCTACAGACATTACCTTCAAGTTTACTCTGTCAAGACGTCCTCGAACGGCGTCACTTTAGCTTCATGTGGCAAACACAACGTTTTTAAAAATTACACTTTCCAGGCACATTTGCCGCCAACCGATTAATCATAAAAAGAATCGATTACCTAAATAATCGTTAGTGACAGCCCTACTCAAACTTTCAGAATATTATTAAGTACCAGACTGGAGCATTAGGTGTGTACGCACCTTAAGTCGCACCAGCAAAAAAATGCATAATGAAAAAAACGCACTATATATACGACTATAAGTCACATTTTTGGGGGGGGAATTATTTTACAAAATCCAAGACCAAGAACAGATATTTCATCTTGAAAGGCAAGCTATAATAATAATAGAATAGAGAACAACAGGCTGAATAGGTGTACGGTATTCTAACGTAACACACTGATGGTTATTCAGCTACACGAAGCATAAACAACATGAATAGGTGTCTGGTATGTTAACTTAACATATTAATTAATATATACAGTTGAATCCAGAAGTTTACATACACTGTATAAAAAGACACATACATATTTTTTTTTGTCATTGTTTGACATGAAATCAAAATAAACGTTTCCTGTTTTAGGTCAACCAGGATAACCAAAATGATTTCTATTGAATGGCTAAATGCCAGAATAATGACAGATAATTTTTTAGACAATTTTTTATTATTTTCTTGAAAGTCATAAGTTTACATACACTAAAGTTACTGTGCCATTAAACTATTTGGGAATGCCCAGATGATGATGGCATGTCGTGGGAAGCTTCTGATGTTGGAGACATGTCCTGTGGTCCTTTTTGTCATTATTCTGGCATTTAGCAAATATAAATAATTTTGGTTTTCCTAATTGACCTAAAACAGGAAACGTTTATTTTGATTTCATGTGAAACAATGACAAAAAAAATGTGTATGTGTCTTTTTATACAGTGTATGTAAACTTCTGGTTTCAACTGTAAGTCGCAGGACCGGCCAAACTATGAGAAAAATTGTGACCTATAGTCCAGAAAATACGGTAATTTATTTGTTTCTAGGTATACTATTTGTTAAGAGAAAAAATGTGTTTTGCCTGCAGTGTCTCCCCTTCAATAAAAATAATAAAAAAAATTTGATAGCTCTGTGATGAATTCCATACAAAATGATTTTCTCTGTCTCTGCCCTTATATAACATTAGGTATGCGTTGAAAAACATAGGACATGATACGGCGCAGAGTGCGGTCTGTCTACCACATTGCCCCGGTGCAATTTGAGAATCCCTGCAGATGTTCATATTGCTAAGCTTGCAATGTTTGTGTGCTCTCATAGCAATGGAAAACAGCTAAGAGACAAAATCCAAGACGAGGGAGTTGCACCGCAGAGAGAGAGGTCCACTGGGGAAAAATGTGTGGTATTTAAGTGTAAATTGAGTAAGTTAAACACTGTTAAATGTACATAATCTACATATGTATTATGTGGGTACATAATACCTAATATAATAGCTAAAAACAAACTGGAAAACAGAATAATATCTATTGATTTCTCCCTTTCTCACTCAACTTACAAAAAAAAAGTTACAATATAAGAAAACATAAAAGGAAAAAGCATTGAGGAGATATAAAAGAGGCAGAGGTGTGGGTAAAGGAGAGCAGTCGGAGCGGGGTGAAGATGAAAAGGCGTCCTGATGCACTCCAGGACACGGCTGCACTGGGACTGAACGCCGCTCGCTGAATTTCGATTCCCACTTGAAAAATACACTCAGGCGTAAAAATGCAAATATCGAAACTGGCTCCTTTCATGTCGGGGCGTGGAGAGCAACAGTGAGAGAAACGTGTTACTCAATGAGATCTAAATCCTACATGTTCCACTCAAGCAACAAGCCGAGGTGAACCTATACGGGAACAAAAAGCAGGCCTGACGTCCCCTGGCTGTGTCCGAGAGATGGATGAGACGCATAAAGAGAAGACCGACTGTTTCATCATCTCAGCTACAAGCTCCTCTGTCCTAACGCACAGAGGTCAGCCACATCAAATGAACAAAAACTTTTGCTTGTTACCTCGGGTTTGTCCAGGCAGATACAAGACTTTGGAATTCACTAGAACAAGAACAGTGGATATAAAATACTACTTATTTACACATTTCAATCTGGAAGCATTTGTAGCTGCGAAGCTGTACTTTCAGTAGGTTCACTTTGCGTTTTTCAGTACACAAATAAGTAATGAAGCATAAAGGAGCGTTCATAAGACCAGGGATTGACATGACACTAGCCAACTAGCTAAATGCTGGTAGATTTTCAACACATTTAGGTCCACTGGCCACTTGGATTTTTAATAATAATCAACTTTCTCCTATAGCTGGGTTTCCAAAGTAATGAGGACCCTTTCCCAAATAATTAAAAAACAACTATTTTACCTTTTTAATGGAAAATATGCTTCAAAATGTTGTCCATAACAGGAAAGAGAATGTGACTCAAACCCATTCATAGAAGAAATAACTGGGTAGGCTATGTCAATTGAAAAATAAAGGTTTAATGTTGTACTCAAAAGGTACTTTTATTAGGAAAATACCCTGCAAGAACAGATGTGGTCCTTAAGGTGATTTTTGTGGACCTTTATTTAATTCTAGAGGTACAAAATCACTGACATGTTAGTGCCACATGAACCATCTCGGGCTCTGAGAACCTCAGGGAGTGGTCTCCTGCTGGTTCCCAGAGTCAGGACTAAACATGGTGAGGCTGCGTTTCAGTTTTATGCAGCAAAAATCTGGAACAGTCTGCCAGAAGGTGTGAGACAGGCCTCAACTTTGACAATGTTTAAATCTAGGCTGAAAACGGTTCTTTTTAACTGTGCATATGTCACTGAAGTATTTTATCTGCACTCTTCACTTTTAATGTCACTTTTAATGTAATTAGTCAATGATTATATTTGTTTTATTGATTGATTTTATCTGCTTTCTTGTAATTTTATGAAATTGTGAAGCACTTTGAATTGCCTTGTGTATGAATTGTGCTCTACAAATAAATTTGCCTTGCCTTGCCTTGCTCAGAGCAAATGGAACAAAACTGTACCAGTAGCAGAGCATGTGATGCACTATTATCCAACCACAGAGCAGTCACTGCTGTTTGAATCTTCAGCTATCTTTCAGCTAAGGTACAAATATCTTCCTATATTCAGAGGTACAAAGTTGTTCTCCACTAGGGTACAGCTGGAGCGACAAAGCTTTGTACACATTCCTGTCCCTCTATTTCTTAGTGTGTACTTAACCTACGCTTGCACAGGGCAGGCTCCCAGGAATTTCCCATAGAGATTTTCAAATAACGTCGACTGAAATTACGATATTTGAAAGTCTTCAAAACAATCTTTGCTATGACATTCACGCCATATTTTAGATCGGTGGTTCTCAACTGGTGGGTTGGGACCTAAAAGTAGGTTGTGGAATCACTTTTAGTGGGTCGAGAGCCTTTCCTGGGACAAAAATATTTATCTACTACACTGCAAAAAGTCATCTAAAAATTTGTACAATTTTCTAAAAATTAGTGAATTTGCCTTTGATTTGAGAAACTAATATCATGAAATCTGTCCGTGATGCAAATTTTTACACTAGAAATCAAGAAAAGAAAATCAATCAAATCAATCAAATTACACTGAAAATTAGATAAAAGCAACTAACTGACTTCACTTGAAATAAGATAATTGTTGATGTGTTTTTCTTGATCTCAGTGTAAAAAACTTGCCCCAATGATCTTGAAATTAGTCACTTACTGTAAGTCAAACTTTTTACAAATAACGTCTTTCTTGATTATTAACATTCAATAGTCTGTTAGAATTATTTTGTTAATAATTTTAGCTTTTTAGGATTATTCCATGTAAAATCCAGTATTTTACATTATGTTTTATGTATTAAATAAAATTCTTATTTGGGTCGTGGCTTGGCATTATTCAGTATGATGGGTCCCAACTTTGTACTAGTTGAGAATCACTGTTTAGTTTCACACCAATTAAATTCATATAGACAGAAATGTAATATTACATTTTACACCACAAATGTCAAACAACCTATTCTTATGGCTCTAATTGGCTAGTAACTTTTGTAAAAGACTAGCCACAGTGGCCGGTGAGCCAAAAAGTGAATGTCAAAGCCTGCATCGGACACCTCTCACAAGCCAAACCTAATTCAATAAGGAGCCACGGGGGTTTAATATTGGAGGAGGAGAGCAATATTGCCAAATACATTGTCGCTGTTAAGGAACTCGGAAGCACTCAGAGAATGTAATTAGTCTCTGCCAAGGCATTAGGTCCGTCTTATGCCAACATTACAGTGCCCATATTGGGGACAGACAAGAAACTGTTTCCTCGCCCCATGTACTGGACCAGGTGGTGACGATATCCATGTTAAATCGAAATGGTTTAAAATGACCAGTGGCCAACAGCTGGTGGGGAATGTCGGGGGTTTCAGGGAGATGGAAGCCATTGTAGCCTCATCCCATCATCAAACTGGCCGGGCCAATCCAATCCGCTAACAAGTTGTGCTGCCTTTGTAAACACCAGAGTCACATCTGTTTATGTGTCGCCTCGAACATCTCTATCTGGAATCAACGTTTTATTAGTCTTTATCTGTCACTTTGCAAAGTTAATGAGCATTTCACAGCCAAGCACAAAACAAGTCAAATACATGGAGTGCGAATTCTCCCTGATGGAGCAGATGGGCAATTGGTGGCTCAGGCTGGCAGCGACTTCACACTGTAGGGCCAGCAGGAGCCAGCCGAACTGGCTTTAGTGCCCAACGCTACACTTTGTGGCAAAGATATGAGAACATGAGATGCACTATTGAAACTGATGAGCCCTTTTCAAAACATTAACCACTCAGACACCATTTGACATCTGTTTAGCTTTCAAACAGACACTTAACATGCCTGCGTGGAGGACTTTACAACTCTCCTTCAAAACTCTCCAGCTTTTAGGGGTCAATTTGGGCTTAGTCAGAGTGTTAAGAATATTGCAGTTTCAACATGTCACAATAGAGTTCAGGGTGGAATGTATTAATTGAACCGCAGACATTGACGAAAAGGAGCAAAAAGAGCTGCGCAACAACTCTGTTAGCTGCTGGGTCACTACCGGCAAATACATGTAACGCACATAGTAGTGTCCAAATGCTTTTATGTGGATGAGAACGCTAGAATGTACAGTATCTTAAAATGTAAGTCATCATCTTAAAGTAGACATATCATGCATATAAATCTTAACACCGGGGTTAAAATCTTTCATTAGGATGTCTGTGCATTGATATTTTACATTTTATAAATTCATATAATGCCTCTGTGAAGATGGATGTTCATAAATAGTAGTGCCAGGGGCTGATGAGGATCTGTCCTGGCTCGCCCCCTACAGCCAACAGTGGGAATCACATAGTAAAAATAAAAAATAAACATGTGGCTAGAAGCGCGACAGAGTTTCTGTGTCCACGCTATGAGATTGAACGACTCAGAACTGATCCGATATTGGATTATTGGCTTTAAAAATGTGGACGACACTTTTGGGGTTTGAACAATTACGTAATTGTACCAGGAAGTAGAAAACGAACCACTGCACAAGTTATCATGAGAGGATCAACGCAAACAGGATTAATTCAAAACTGCGTGAACGAAGTGAAATACTGCTCCAGGAATGTTTTTGACGAGGGAACAACATTATTGCATGGTTAAAAGTTCAAAAAAGTTGATTTAGCATGATATGTCTCCTTTAAATTGACCTGTGTTGGTTCTCAGTCATACAGGGGTTGTCCATCGTAGGCAAAGATGATGAAATTACTGAATGCTCCAGAAATCCTAAAAAAAATCATAGCAGTTTTGGGCTTCATAAGCTAGGCCTATCTGAATTGTAACAATCTTCCTAAAGCTAACTGCCGAAAAGCTTCCTTTAACGCCATCTTACTGAACTTTAAACCTTTAAAAGGCCTGGTTTGGTCTTAAGTTAAAGTTAAGGTTATGGATGCATTGCGTACTTAGACTGATTATAGTCTTTTATAGGCATTTAGGATCATACTTCATATTCATGTAGGAGGCGGTACAAGAAAGGAGCTCAGCAAGCACCGTCTGGAATACTAATAGAAAAGAAAATCAATGTATATGACTTAAAAGCCCCATTACAAGCCCCTACTTGATTACATCTTGTATAAGCGGCGCAGAAACGTGCTATCAAAAGGCAGCGAATGTATGGGAATGTGTCAAACAGCGGAATAATGCCCCTGTCAACATGCTCCGAGTGAATACTACACAATAGCATGGCATAAATGATATATCACAACAGCGCTGACAGGCCGAGTCGGGACCTCAACCGCATTGTACCAGCTCAATGGGCCCACGCTATGAGATTGTGCCATTCTGCGCTGAGCCGGTCCGCCAAGAAGTCCACTGTGGGGAGCCGCGCACATGACAAGCCGACTTTGATGCGCCATTGGCTGGTCCGGGCATCCATCTTAGCGGCCTGTCAATCACGACTACATTTGGCGTAGTTGTGGTTCGGTGGCAGGGCTCCAGGCCAGCACTGCCAAAGGAGGAAGCTGTGTGTTGATGTGGGTGATAAAACATGCCGCTGATGGAGAGAGAAAGGACTAGGAGGCGCGGTGGGAAAATTGCAGTAGAGGCTATGGCGATGGCCATTGAGGACACCCAGTGATCAGCGCGACGACGGAGTTCGAACACAAAAAGAAATGGATTGTATGAAAGATCGTGTTAGTCATTTAGAACATCAAACTCCTCCGGTATGCTGCAAATGTCCTTTCAGCCGTTTCTATCTTTGGGCCAGCATGTTTTGTTGGACAACACAGTAGTGCATGGGGAGACGTTTGGCAAATTGTCAGAGCCGAGATTCAAACAGACGACGACGGTGCCATATTGCTCGGCAAATACACTACAGCCCAAGCACAAGGTCGTAATGCCAGCTAGCTTCTTTTAAAACTGTGCCGCAGAAAATGATGCACCTCCTCAGACGCAATAACAACAGAATAGTAAATAAACAGAATAGTAGTAGTTGGAGGTATATAATGGTTCCATATTAAACCCTCAATAAAGTTTATATCTAGAAAGTAATGTAGTGTTCTTTGTCACTCTTCAGCTGTAAAATGAGTCATTTTATTATTACATTTATATTCTCCATATGCATAAATACTACATTGATGGAACAATTGCTCTTTCATTTGGACCTCCATTGTATCTCACAGCATCCATCATCCATCATCCATAAACTGAGGACCAGGCCCCACACTCACACACTCCCACGCAGTAAACACAGCCCTGTTTATTGTACGAGCTGCCAGTTTGGCTCGGGCCAAAAGTAAAGAAAAGTTAGAACGCCATGGTATACACAATAACTGTTTTAGGTGCATCGCCTACTCATGTAAGTAATAAAAAAGAGGAATGTTTTTGTAAAATATTTCATATCAGCAACCCCAAAGCTATAAATGTTGTGATTAAATGTGGATACATGGTATGAATTATGAATAAATTATTAAATAAATTATTATTATCAGCCACATGTTTGTTTGGGAATCCGTGTTTGGAAAAACAGGAGTAGTCATTTCTATACAGAACACAGAGCAAAAATTATCTGGTGGATAAGAAAAATGTGGAACAAAATTGCAGTACAATAAAACTGGCACGGTGGCTGAGCGATAAGCGCTCTTGCCTCATGGCAAGAAGGTCCCGGGTTTGATTTCTCCCTGTGTCTGGATGGGTTTCCTCCAGGTGCTCCGGTTTCCCCCATCAACCCAAAACATGCACAGGTTAATCCTTCAGCCAGGTGATTCTAACCATTAGCCTGGCTCAAGATCTGGAGATGGGCCCTGGACACTGTGCACACAGCTGCCCACTGCCTCTGACGGGTCGCCCCAGCGGCATGGAAGGATTCTCATTCATTCATTTTGTTAAATGTAACTTATGGAGTGTGCTCCCCTAACATTACCATGCGCCCTACTTCCGTGTTAACCGTATGTACGTATATGATGTACTTAGACGTGCGTGTAACTTTCAATGGTTCAGTTCACACTCATTGAGTTACACAAATATGAGCGTCTTGAGCATCTAGAGCCATTGACCCACAGGTTGAAGGTGGAGCCAAATCACTCGCTGGAAGGAGTCAGAGAATGCGGAAGACTTGTACTGCCATGCAGAGCTCTTTAATCAAACAAATTATACGACACACGGACCAATAAAGGGGATTTTATATGACATGATCACTGGACCCACAAGTACTGCACACTGCTTTTACTGTACACAGGGGGAACATGGGACAGGAGGCTTTAGATTAGTCATATGATGAACTTTGACAATTATTTATTCACAGATATCCTTCAGGGTCACATTTATTTGGATAGATAGATTTGGGGATTCCTCCTCATTGCAGACTTAAAGTCAACAGGGTTCCTCCCAGGCCAGCAAATATTACAGTTTCAGGAGTTGTTTAAGGTTAGTAAGTTTTGACCCTTCAGGCCGACTTGGCCAAGTCAGAACTTTACATACAGTACCTTAAATGCCAATCCAAGAGGGATTAACCCATCTGTTTAGAGCTCCCTTGGACATAAGAACATGAAGTGTTAATGAAAAGCCTAATTGGAGTGACAGAGCCAGGCCTCCAGAAACCTGCAGATGATGCCTAATGTGGACCATCATCCAGCCACAGGAGGAACTGAGTGGCAAAGTCATCAAGCAGCCTTTCCCACAGTGCGCATCCTTGAGCATGCAGTTTTACCACCATGCATGCATCTGGCCTTCCATCCATCACCGTAGCCCACGAGCGACTGTGTTCTGCGGGTGTGTGTCAGTGTAGCAGCAGGCTAACTAATTTGATTTTTAATTCAACATGACTTTTAGACCGATAGTTTGAGCTGAGCATTAATTAATCTGACGTGACATGTGCTAATTTCCTGCACCCATGTCCTGCTCCTCACCCGTTACTTCCACAAACAAACAACGGGGACTCCACATCTGCAGACTAGACACCGGCGGCGACAGGTGGAGAACCAGTGAACAGCTTTAGATGGACCAAGAGAGTGCACATGCTTCTTCAGTGCAAATGTCAATAGATAAGAAGTGTCAAACAGTAGTGCTGGAAGGCAGAGCACTAATAACTGCAAAAGAAAGACTCCTGTAATGAGGGCAAACACAGAGAAGGTCATTGGCTATTTTCTCTGCCAAATATGGGTCACTTTGGATGTGGATCAAATGCATGCAACATGCTATTTCAGTAATAAATGCAGCGGACAA
The DNA here is from genome assembly GCA_900303255.1 of Lesueurigobius sanzi. Classification (NCBI taxonomy): domain Eukaryota; kingdom Metazoa; phylum Chordata; class Actinopteri; order Gobiiformes; family Gobiidae; genus Lesueurigobius; species Lesueurigobius sanzi. The sequence continues at coordinate 25,607 of OMNZ01020420.1, read as the reverse complement.
CAGATTTGAGCTGAACAAAGACGGGAAAGAGGCCAGCTAAATATCCTTCCAGAACGAGATATTACAACCTCAAGTTCAAAACATCACTGAACCTAATACACAAAATGAGTATGTTATGTGTGTGATATTGAGATTTTTGAAGAGAGATGCTTTTTGTGCTTGATGTGGCAAAAGGTTTATGTTGTACAAAGGAAATGTCAGTGACCTAGACTCTATCAAATGATTTAAACCCACACGTTCACAGAGAAATATGTCAAACTTCACTGTCTTTTATTGCCTTTATTTGCCTTTCTCGCTTATGCTCGTTGGCAGTGGTCCAACCTCTTTCCATGGCAGAAAATAACAGAGCTTTTGCACCAGAGGGACCACACATGGGAGGAGCTGCCTACGCCTGCTGCTCTCTACTGCTGAATAAAAAAATAAAATAAAACTGGACCATTTCTCACACATGACTATAAAATATCTATCCAGCTCTTGTTTTTGTCATCCTTCTGCTCCCTTGGTCACCTTGGACCATTTTACCATACATTTGGATGCAAACAAATGCAACAGCTGAGGGAAAACACACTCAAATGTGCATATAAATACATATGTACTGCTCACTCAGAGGCACAAATTCACAGCGGGATGCGGGTATGTTCGGTACACCTAGGGAAGCTGTGGGAGTTCAAAGAAAGGACTGTATTTGCCAGACGAGCTAGTGTGCACCAAGTGAACCAGTAAATACACCACAATTGTGCTCCTGCAGGTTCCCCATCCTCCTAAGAGGCAGGACCTGTGCTCTATGGCTAATGCACGGCACAGCTCACTGGTGAAGCCAAAATGAATAATGGATGATATACTGTACCTCCATCTGCAGTGGGTTTAGGACGTTTTCAGACCCCTCTATTTATTGTTTATTGTGATGCAGGTGAATAGGGAAAAAATTATAATTCAGAAATGCAATTAAATCCTTTTTAGTTAAATGTATGGTTTTATTTTGTTGATATTACCTGCAAATTATTTTATAGAGTTTTTGAATTAGGTACAATCTGGGGAAATTCTAAATTCGCCTTGTTTTTGGGGTTCAAAAATCAACAAACCCTTAACTATCAAAATGATCATGACTTCAAACTCTGTCAAGTCTGTCAGTTGTGTATATGTCAAACATTGTCTGTCATGCATGTTTCCCAACCACCCAACCGGGTGCCGCAAGAAATTGTCAGAGGTGCCGTGGAAATTTCACCTGATCAATGTGTAGTGGTCAGGTAGAACAATTACACACTCTAGAGGGTGATACCCCCCACAGCCAGTGCTGCGAATGAGATAACTGCTGGGATATTGATGTGTGATTATTGTGATGTATGATATGATGTGTTCCCATACACTGTGTGAGACAGGGGGTAAACATCTGGAAAGTCTTATTTCCCTTCACTTACCTCTGATTGCCTTGACTGGGTTAGGAACCCAAGGAATTGTGGCATTTTTGTTTTGTGGGGTGTCTTGTGATTTTTCTTTCGTAAAAAGGGTGCTTTGGCTCAAAAAGTTTGGGAAGCACTGTCTTATAATAATAATTAAAAAAAAATCTATAAATCAGGCTGGGATTTAATGCATTTAATACATTATGTTTCACATCGACCAAACATGTAAATGGATACGCGTGGGAAACACGTTGCCTTTCTCACAATAGCAAATATCTAAACTCTGGCTTAGACTGTCCATTGTGCTCATAAGTTTACATACAGAAACTACTCAAATGTCCCTGATCTAACGTTTACACGACCTTCAACAACTGCCAAGAAAATTGTTCAGGAGCAAAGAAAAACTCACTTCAGCTGAAATACAGGACTGAAAAAATGTATGTTTGTTTCAAGATGCACAATATGTAAACGTTTGATCAGGGACATTTGGTTAGTTTCTAGTTGAAAAGCGTAAACAAACAGGTTCTTTGACAGTAAAAGGCTCCACACAACCACTAACCATGAGTGAAATAAAGGTTTTTGTGTTATCATTCAAGGTTTTTGTGTAAAATTTTGAGCACAACTGTATATTATGGGGGATTAATATAAAATATGGTTGTATTATTCCCATTCTTTCCGCATTATAAATTTCTATTTTATGTAATATTGCAGGGTAATCACAGCAGAATTGTATCAATATAAACTAATCTTGTATGAGCCACATAATAAAATATAAATAAGAGGTGTGGAAACTTTTTATTGCCCCTGTAAGTATAACTCACCTGTTTGTGGCGTCGGAAACAGAGTAGGGGAGAAGTTAGGATGGGACACACTGACTCCTGAGTGAAAAAGTCTAGCACCAAAGTAGCAAAGGGGGAGATTTACAACAAGCCAACTCATCCAATTTCAACTCTGATCTCGCCGTGTGCCGCAGAGAACACAAATCACCTCCCATACATAACCCCGGCATGACAACTCATTTCATCTTCTGCACTAATGAATCCATCATCGGTGGGGAGATCTGCCTTTGGGTACCTCCGATGTGAGCGCGAGAACGAGTAATGGCTTAGATACGCAAGTCATCATCATCATTATTAGCAACAATGTCACCACCAGCAGCTTATGCCTCGGTGAACTTTGGGGAAAACAAATAATTATTTACTACAACAGAAAAAGCAAAAGAAAAGTTACAGCTAAATAATTTGTTTTGCGAACATCTTGGGACCCGTAAAATCTGGACCTTGCTGCTGTCAGCAAAACTGTCTAGAGTTGGTGAACTTTTTTTGATTTTGCCATGACAGAATAAATCCATTTGGGGGGGGGGGGCAGCGAAATAAAAGTAAGTCTCCAGGTAAGTAATGGGTGGTGCAATGAAAACAAATGTACATGAGCTATGCCAGGAGTCTCCAACCTTTTAAACTACTACTACTTTCTGTAATAAAAATGGCAGAGGGCTACTTAATCTTGGAAGATACTTGTGAAACTGTGACTTTGGTGGAGTTCATCCTTGAAGAGAATATGTTTTAAAATAATTTAAGAGGATTTTTTTTGGCCTGTAGGCTTTATTCAATTGGACAGTTCAGGGTGAAACACAGCAGGGACATTAAGCAAATTGTTGGAGGTGAGACTTGCGCCCCACGGCTCTGAAGTGCTTCAGCCTAAATTACTAGATCAGGGCTAGGCAAGTTTGCTGGATGGCGGACCGATTGTTTTATTACAACGAAGGCCCAAAGCCTATATACCCACAGTGACTATGTTTTTAAATTGTATATTATATGGACCTACAAGGAGGGTCCAGGTATTCTCTAAGGGCATTCTTAAAGGAACTGATAGTTTTTCAGTATTTGTGGAGTAACAAATGTTCAGATCAGGGATTGGTGTAATTCTGCTTTTCAAAATCATTTTGGTGTTCAGAACATACACGCTTGAGGGCTGGATTTGACCCCGGGGACTGACGTTGCCTACTAAGGTTCTTTATCAGGCCGGAACCACCATCAAGCTGAAACCTCTAATGTAAAAACAAATTGCTAATATAGATTATATCTAGCAAATAACAACAACATTTAAATGAGGTTTAGTGATATGTTTTTACATAATTACTTTCAGAAGAATTACAGATGCACTGTCTTTTTATATTTTTATATCTTGAAAACATCTTGGGACCCCAGCTCAGCGCTCACGGCCTCCTGTGGGATCCTAACCCCCACTTTGGGAACCACTGCACTACATTATCGGCTGCAGTATACTTAACTATCTGTGAAGGTTCTCAGTCATACAGGAGTTGTCCATCGTAGGCCAAGATTCTTCAGTCTTCATCTGTACTCTGTAGTTGAAGAGTCAGACGTGTCCATCTTAGTCCAAAGATCTTCCTCAGCGAATAAAGACTTATGTAAACACGTTCCTGGGTCTCTTAAGAGCAAACCAGAAGGAGCAGTTACCCTCTAAATCCCTCCTCTCTTGGTACTAAAGGTTGGAAAAGACTGAAGAATCTTGCTATACTTAACCTACGATATACTTAACTATATTTAACCTAAATGCAGGTTCAGAACAAAAGCAAAATGTATCTAAAATGTGACTCATCAAACATACAGTTGTGCTCTGAAGTTTACATACAGTTTTTCTTTGTTCCTGAATTTTCCTGGCAGTTGTTGAAGGTCATGTAAAGGGGACATTTGAGTAGTTTCTGTTTTATTATGATTTCAAAAGAGTAGGAACTCAGTTCTTTGACAATAAATGGCTTTGCACAACCACGCAAACGTGGGAAAAAATATTTCGTGTTATCATTCATTGCATGGAAAATGGCCAAAAGATTAAAAGGGTATGTAAACTTATGAGCACAACTGTATATAAATGTTGGAGTTTTAGAGCCACAGAGCCTGTTGGAGATACTCTTGCTTTGTGTCAGATCTGACTCCACTGCAAAGAAACAAGCAAAGTCACTCGGAGAGCAACAGTTTGTAGGTTCACGTTCACCTTGGCGAAGTTGCAACAGGAAGGTTATTGTGTGGATGACTGTCAAAGCAGGTGCCTCCGTGTGTCATTGGAATGTGAATGCACTTTGCTCCGAGTGGATAAGTCAGAAGCAGCCGAGCTCTTATGGCAGCGAGAGACGTATGTGTGAGTACGAGGCAGTCTAAGCGGCACAGTCAGAAAGCTGTCACGGAGCAGGCTGATCACAGAAGTGCACTGTGTTTGAAGTCACCCAGGGACTGACAGCTCCTCTCCCCGTGGGACCCCCCCCCCCACCTGCCCCCTCCACACACTCTCTCTCTCTCTCGCTGCTCACTTTTCTATATCATTTCTCTTTATCCTCCTTCCTAATGCACAACTCTGTTTCTCACCAAATTGACAAAGGGAAGGGGAATGCGCCGGCACACTCTCGAGGTCTCGCGGGACGCAGGGGATGCATTGAGCTTCCCTTTGTGTTTAGGAGCAAACGCACCTGTGAGCTTGTCTGTGTAAATAGTGACATGATGAGCTGCCATCTCTCATAGCCTGACATTCGGCTTGACATTCAATCCGGCTTCGTGGCGTGGGGGGGGTGACAGCCGACCTTCAGCCCGCAGATGGATGAGTGTGCAGATCTCGTACATTTGAATCCGTAATTGCGCATAGTAAAAAGAAAGTGGAGTAATTCTCCCATGTATTCCCATTAGCGCGGCGGGCCTCATGGATGCCGGCGCGCTGTGATTACACATCGGCCTCACACCTCGGCTATAGCCCCGCCTCCAGGGGTCAAGGTGCAGCAGGTTTCGTCTCTAATCGCCATGTGCTAGCAAGAGCCCATCCGTCATGAGGACACAGCGCCTACTGGATGTCCCTGTCACTAAGCTGTCTGTTCTGTCAGGCAGCCAGATCTATCACATTGGGCTGGGCATTGGCACCAAGCGCCCTGTAAATACATACAAATATGCAAATTAATGACAAAATAAACATCACCCTGAAAATGAGCCATCTATCAACGACTAGTTTGTGAGCACTCAGCACTGGCAGCGAGACACCAATCAGCCATTCCATCACAGCGAATCAACAACAGCCTTTCACATCCTTCTCTTGGACTTGTTTTCAGATAATAACACATGCTTGGTCTTTAACTTCACTACTTTTATGTGCAAACATTTTTATTTTGGTCAACTTGGAGCTCTTTTTTTAATCTTTGGTTGTTGTTTTGCTTACATTGGTCTGGCAGGCTCCACTGCAGGTCTAGACTTTGTTTATTTAGTTTACTTCAGTAAAACAGAATTTATTGTTCTCAAAGTTATATAATGAACCTTACTTTCATGTTATATGTTATAATAACAAAGTCCTGTCAACATTTTGTCATTTTCCTGTTGAGCAAGTAAAACTTGGAACACTATTCCAACTCACATCAGAGAATTGGAATCATTAAGATCATTCTCCAAAGCTCTAAAAAAAAAGGCTGCTGGACGCCCAAAGAATGATAACTGGCACTAAATTTGTGAATAGAGCTTTTTAACTGTATTTCTATTCTCTCTATTTTAGTATGTTTGAGCATATTCAAGTATGAAGTTGTATCATTGTCTGTGGTGCAGTTATTGCATCAATCTGCCAAGGGACTGGAGCTGGAAATTAGCCGCTATAATCTCACATACTTACATGTCTAATGTTCATTAATATGTATTGTCCCTTTTCAAATAAATAATAATCATCATTTTAGTGATTTTGTATTCATTGAGGTATTGTTTAAAATGTTGCTTTTAAAAGGGGGTGTATTCATTGATGCTGTACACTGTGTATACAGTAAAGAGGGGGTTTAAGCTTCTTACAGGTACAGTATTTGGTAGCAGTGTTGTTGAGATTACTCCATAAAAAGTCTTTCTAAAAGTAATCATGTTACTTCTTTTAAAAGTAATCAGATTACTTATTACTAGTAAACAGCTGCTCAGACCTTTGGAATTAACTTTATCAAAGTGTAAATGTTTCTTTGGCTGTAACTTGGTTGAATAATGTTTACTGATAAGATAAGATAGTTCTTTATTGATCTCACAATGTTTACTGCTTAACACAACATTCAACCAAAAACTGTATATTTCATAAAATAAATGTAGAGTAGCTGTGTTCGACTTTTGCTCAGTTCTTTTTACAATACTGCTTGCTCAGACTTTTACATTACTTTTTGTTACTAAAAAGTAATAGTAAGTAGTAGTAGTAATGGTAGTAATCTCAAACACATGTACATCTTAATCATTTTTATTTTCTGAATGGTGTTCATCTTGTCTTCTAGTCACTTAACTGTTTAAGTTTCTTGTATATCAGACAATAAGGTACGCGATGTGTTATTCATTTGTTTGTTCATCATGTTTCGAATACATCTTTATCATTATCTACCAATACCTATAATATCTATCCTACACTCTGCGCTATATTGGTCTAAAACGGCTGAAATGAATTGTCCTTCACCTGTATTTCTGGGTCCTACGAGTGAACTCTCCATAAGGATATAAGTTTAACAGTGTATTTTTCATAATTATTCCAAGTGTGGTGAAATATATGCAACATTACAAAGCACTTTAAGTTTTCTGTACCTTTGTTAGGTCAACAACAACAACAACAACATGTTTTCTAGTTCTTACTTAAAGTGACTCAGTGCTGAGGTCGTCATCAGCATATCTGTGGACAGCATGGTCAAATGACACCGCTGTACTGTCCCTCTCGTTTCCACTAAAATACCCCTGTTTTCATCTCACGTTGTCTGATTCGTCACTTTAGTCAGAGCAATGCAATGCTGTGGTAAGCCTTTAAACGGAGAAGAACCAGGAGACACTAGACAACTCACAACAGAAGCCTGTATGGAAATGAACTTCTCCAGTCTGCCGTTGTCTCTCAGAGCTCCATCGCACGTCACTTAATTTGACAATGAGTGGGAGTTTAGATCTGACAATGTCGTGAAAATCCCCTCCTAAAAGATGCCAAATATATTGCGAGCTATTGTTGAGGGAGTGGACGCGTATAAATGTTTATTTCTGTCTTGTCACGGGTGTCTGACGGAGATCCGGTGTCAGGGAATATAAAGAGGACAATTAGACGGAGACACGGGGGTGCAAAACGGGGGGGAAATATGTCTTTGAATACATATGAACGCTGGTGGCAGTGCACTTGCTTTATGAGCTCCCCACACAGAGCGAGCGGCGGGTGACAGCCACAGGGAGTGTTGGGGCCTGGTGTGCAGTCGTCCTGTCTGCAAAGGCTGCGCGAAAACCACAAAAACCACAGAACCCCCCACACACACAAACACTGTCTCCTGCTTCAACAAATACCACAGCACTGCACTGAATTAGACATCCAATTATACTATTAGAATCACAAAGATTTTGCTGAGTATAGTTTGATTTTAAAGGGGACAGGGCTGAACGATTTATATAGTATAGTATCATGTGCATTTCAAAACATCTGTGTAAGTTCTCAGTCGTACAGGAGTTGTCCATCGTAGGCAGATTCTTCGGCCTTCTTCTGTAGTTGAAGTGTAGGACCCTTCGCTCTTTATCCAAAGAACTTTGTCAGCATTTGAGCCGAATTGACACGCTCGTGGGTCTTTTAAGAGGATTTAGCACCAATCTACAACAACATCCTTAGACAGAAACCATCCCTATGTCGTGCTAATGACGCTGGGCCAGTGGGCAGAGCAGGGCCATATATAAGTGTGAACAGCCTGAGAACAAAGCCCAGGGTAATAGGAAGGTAACAAGCAGTATTTAGGTATGAATAGGCAAGGATGTTTTTCCAACCTTTAGAACAAGAGAGGTGGGACTTAGAAGTTAACTCCTCCTACTGGTTTCTTCTTAAATGACCCACGAGCGTGTCAATTCGGCTCAAATGCTGACAAAGTTATTTGGATAAAGAGTGAAACGTTCTACACTTCGACTACAGAGTACAGATGAAAACTGAAGAATCTTTGCTTATGATTTCAGAACATTTTGTAGAGGTCAATTCTATAGAGTTATCAGGTTTTACTCATAGTGAGACCCAATGGAGAGGGTATTTTGTTGCAGTCTGTGTGATTTGCTAATTAAGGTTAAGGTGCTTTATTTGTCATTTTTACAACTGAACAACAAAATCATTTGCATTACCATCCTTGGATTAACTACAATACACACCTCTAATTGCCATCAGTGTCAAGAGAGCAGTGCAACTTCCAAATCATGATATTCAAGCAAAAGCACTTATACAAATCTCAAGAAAAAGAATGAATAATAATAATAATGCATTGGTTTTAATGAGCACTTTTCTGGACACTGAAAGACGGTTTTCATTGGATTACTCATTCACTCCATACTTGGTGATGCTAAGGTACAGTTGTAGCCACTGCTGCCCTGAGCCAAATTGACCATCGTCCCTCTGACCGCCACACGCCACTCATTCACATGAAACATTTCCATGGGCAATGTGGGTGAGGTGTCTTCCCCAAGGACACAACGACAGCGCTTTGTTTATGTGGGAGAAGCCCCATGATTAAACATATAATAATAATATGAATATGGAGCTGACTACATTTATTTTAGATTATGTCGACCCGCTCTGCCAACTGTGTGTAAAGGAGACTCATGTTCACAGTATGAATGAAGTCAGGTGATAACTTGAACCACTACGGATGCACGTTGTAACACAAACATTTAGGAAAGAGCAATGTATTTAAATGCCTGTAACAGACACTAAGCTCATTCCTGCTCACCAACAATTGCTTTGACCGCTCTCACATCGCACAGGTTGTAATTATTTCATAGGGCTGTAATCACTTGAAACGTATCTGGTGCCTCTGTGTGCGGTCTTTATGGTAGCAATGCTGTATGAATGCATCTGTCTGACACATGCTCCCAAACTGCACAGCTGGCTTCTGTAACTTATAAAATTTGGGATTGATGAGAGCTATTCAATTTAGCTAAGGATTCTTCTCCTCTCAGACTCGATAATAACTGTGAGCTCAAAATTATCCATGTTGTTGCTGCACAAATGGCCCAAGTATCCTGTGTATGTACTGTATTAGTCACTGCATCACAATCTTCAGTGTTTATGCGGGCTGCCAGATGGAACTCTCCGGAAGAATCCCTGGTTAACCTCAATGAAAACATTTTAGCGCGGCTTATCTCCCCAAATTAATGTTTATATGTATCGTTAAAGGAGACAATCTCCAGAAGCAACATAGCAGACTGACAAGGCCGATTGCAAAACGCATAAAGGAAAGAGATGTCACTTTATGTGAACTGGAAAAAGAAAAATACAGCCGTCACCAAGTCGCAGTTCCACACGCTGCACCTATCACTCCCAAGAGCGGTCCCCCGAAACTTTCAAAATTAATGAGAGTGAAGCAAAGGTGACGCAATTCCAGCTTGGATGCCTCCCCAGTAAAATGCATATGCCAGCACGCTAGAGCAGGGCTAGCCGCTGTGAAGTCAGTCTATGGGCAGAACAGTGGACTGTTCTGCCCATAGACGGTGGTCAGGATAAGTGGCAGCAGTTCAGGATCAGCGAGCCCAGTTCTCTCAAGACTCATTTATGAATGTGCTACCACCTCCTGGACTGCAATTTCGGGATATATTCACACTTTTGTCCCTTTACCAATGTCCCGTCAGGCAGCAATTCTGGCTAGAAATGAAAACAATGGGAGAGATCGAGAGGAGAGTTTCCAGCCAACATTCCATCGTGTGAAGTCTCATACAGAGGTTTCGAAATACAAGGAAATTATAGTCGAATATCTGAATCTAAGACAGCAATGTGTCACACTAGGGGGCGTGGCCTAACGAGGGGAAGGAAGTCTGCTATGGAAATCATTGTTTTTTCACTGTTTTTACTACACACAAATAAAATCGACTCAAAATTGATCTCACAAATGTTCTGAAAAAACTTAAAGTAGTTGTGTAAGAACAGTATTTTGTTTTCTCTCTCACTGAAGCTTCGAAGGTGACTGTTGTGGTCATTCCCAAAAATTCAGCCTTTAGGACCTTTAGGATTAAAAACAAAATATTTAAGATTTTGAACAATCAAAAGTTCTCAAAGTAGAGGCCATACCAGTCATCAATTAACATTATCATCATATTACATTTACAAAACTCAAACTGTCTCTCACTAACTTAGTTGAGACAGTATAGCAAGAGGGGACTGGAGTTCAGTCTGGTCAGAGGGTCATGTTGGAAAATAATTATTTGAACAAATGACATCATAAAAATTCCATGCATTTGATTGTGGAGGGGAACCACATAAACCTCACTGCTTACTCGAGACAGGTGGATATACAGTATAAATGGTTTGCTCTTAAAGGAATAGTTAAGCGCTTTTACATGCTTACGTTCTAACCTGGGCTTAGATGAGACGATGCTTGGCTGCCTCGTCTTTGTCTGTCCCATAAAACGACTAAAGACAGTGTTAGCATTTTGACTCTACAGTATAGTCCCTTGGGGCCAAATGTAGAAGCCACGGATCTCTTCCAAGTTTCCCCTATTTAAATAGGGTTATGTCAGTAGTTACATGTTCAAAGTATAGTTACACAAAATTAAAACGGGTACTATATTTTTAGGCGGAATAACGCGGAATTGAGTGGGGGAGAATCCTATAGGAGCGTCTTAATACTGCGCGGAGGTCGAAGTGGTGTTATTCCGCCTTAAAAATATAGTACCCGTTTTATCCGCTTAGAAAATTGACAGTTTTAATTTTGTGTAACTATACTTTGAACGTGTAACTACTGACATAGCCCTATTTAAATAGGGGAAACTTGGAAGAGATCCGTGGCTTCTACATTTGAATGTATGAATGAATGCTAACACCGTCTTTGGTCGTTTTATGGGACAGAAGCCACGCACAAAGACGAGGCAGCCACGCATCGCCTCATCTAAGCCCAGGTTAGAACATATGTAAGCATGTAAAAGCGCTGAACTATTCCTTTAAGAGACCCACCAGCGTGTTCAGAGTCTTCATTCACTGATGACGATCTTTGGACCAAGATCGAAACATCTGACACTTCAACTTCAGAGTACAGATGAAGACTGAAGATTCTTGGCCTACGATATAAATAATTCTTAAAAAGCTCTATAAGGTAGACCTTCCTCATTAGTGCATGTCTGAAAACCTCCACTGTCAAAGCTTTGTGTGCATTGGACATTTTGTTCCGCGGCCTCACATCTGACAGTTGACCCGCTGCCATATAAAACAACTTCTCTTTGTTCCGTTGTCACTAGAAGACTTTCCTTACCCTCTTTGTTCTCGATTAAACATTCATTTCTTTTCATTTCAACATCAATAATAATTCATTGGCCCGGCCTAAAGCCACATCATCCCCCTCATCATCCATCATGTCCCGTCACGATGGGGCTGAGGAAGTGCTCTATGACCCTCTCTGGGAACGGATGTGGATCGCTGCGCTGGGTCAAGCTCACTGTGCTAAGAGCTAAGATACAGTTTGGAATAGTTAAAGGTTGTTTGTTTGTAGGCTTGTAAGATAAACAATTGAATCGAAACTGCATTTTGAACGGACAAGAGGCAGCAGTCTTCTTTCAGTCTTCTTCCATATTTTCCAGAGTAAATTAGACGAAAAGTATATCAGAGTTAGTTGATGAAGAGTAAAACTAAGTATATAGATATTTTTAGTAGAATCATAAAAACTAGATAATGAAAACAGGGAACAAGGACTACTAGAAACCAGGTGAACTTCAATGACAGTTTGAAAGAGAATTGTATAATTTAAAAGAGCAGCTTTGTTCATGTGGGAGAAGCTCCACAATGATCTGCATATCTCGGTCTTCTCTCAAACACAAATGCTCCTGGAATCTTTGGTTTGAAAAATAAATGGCATAACTCAGCGGCTAATGAAGCGTGTATATTGGCAGGCGTGGTGTGAGGGGTGAGGAGGACACTCCAAACAGTCTGTGATGGTGGTATCTTTTCAGGACTCACCGAAGCCAAAGGCAGCCGGAGCAGGGATCGGAGCAGACTGGACTGGAGTGGACGTGTAGAGGCCAGTCACCAGCAGGCCGTCGAAGGACACACTGGTGGATATGGTCACTGAAGAGAGAAAACAGTTACAAATGAGTACGGTGTTCTGACCAGAATCACAACCAGAAAAGACTTTATTGCCATGGTCAGTGAAAGGATTCACTAACTAGGAATATTCTCCGGTGCAATCATGCAACATGTAATTGTGATAAATAAACCATATAAATACTATATAACTAGAAGGGCCGTTATAAGAATGAAAAAATATGATAAAACATTCAACAGAAAAGCAGTATGAATGGGTGGATTTACAGAGTGTGGACATAACCACATAGTGCAAATCGAGCAGTGCAAACGGCTGGAACACGTTATTAAGTGTTCATGAGTCTGATGGCAGCCTATACTAAAAAATATATAATTTTGTTTTGAATATAGAAAGAGGTCGGGTCGGTGGAGTGTCCTCCTTCCTCCCAGGAAGAGCTGGATGAGGTGTGCGTGGATCGGGAAGTCTGGGCATCTCTGCTCGGACTGTTGCCTCCGCGACCCAACCCCGGATAAAGCGGAAGAAAATGGATGGATGGATATAGAAAGAAGTATCAAGGTACAAAATACTGAAACGGTTACATGAATGATGTAAAATACTTCATCTGGAAAATCACATGAGCCATGCTGAAAATATCACACAATTTTATGTTGTCAAATTCAGGAGTAGATGCTCATACAGTCAACTCTTTCTACAGAACCCTGGAGAAATGATAGGGGTATATGGTGTACTTCATTGTCCCCATAAATACATAAAGATTTACGCAGCATCTTAGTTGGAGGTTTTAGCTTATTGGGCATTTTTTGGGTGGAAGGGTGTTTTCCTCCTACATAAAACTGTACAGAATCCTTTGTCGTCTTCTTGAATTCAGTTTATTTTCCCCATATCTACACAAAACAAGTCCAGCATCCAAATTATGAATCATTGGCTAAACTTTTTTTCCAGGTTTTGGGCCAGTTTGTTCTCTTAACATATCAACTTTCACCTGGAAACAAATAAATGACCTAATCTTTACAATAAAGATCGTAATTATCGCACTGATTCAACATTTCTCGATAGAACTATATGGGAAATGGGAATTCATAGATCATTTTCTCAAAATGCATTTTTCTCACATTGTGGCGATAACATCTCTACTAGTAGCTGCTATAGACTCGAAATTTTCTTGTATTTGACAATATTTTGAAGGTTTGTTCAAAAGGATTTTTTGATATGTAATTCCTAGCCAGATTTATTGAGTTTTAACCCCAAAAAACAAACCAAAATTAGAATTTTTAATTTTATTTAATATTTTAAATTTTTTTCAAAAATAATACAAGAAAATCCCTTTAGAGCAAATATTTGTAGCCAATATAACAACAAAATAAAACCATAAAAATGTAAACATGACTTTATCCATTATTCAGCTGTCATTTCCAAAAAATATAGGCAATTTTATATAAAATGCCTTATGAACATATAAAATTACCGAAAAAGTGCAATACATTTTTTTTTCTCATAATAATATGCAGTGTCTCATCTTAAGCAATACATTACTATACTGTGTAAACAATACAAACCTACCAAACAGACATTTAGACACATTATTTCAGCCACAATATAAAGATAAGGATCCTATAGTCTGGCCCTCCTCCCCTGGAGTTATTAAAAAGAGACTTATGGGGAGAACAGTCTCCACCCTGAGAGTATGGCTTTAACCCGTCTTCATCTCGGGGCTTCGCAGAGTACAGCTGGGGTTGTTATCGCTGTGTAAACATCTACAAATGTACATCCTGAGGCGCGGTAACTATCGATCCGCCATGTAAACAAAAGCCCTTGAATGACAGGACCACAGCGCCTAGAGCATCACCGGGGGGAGAAAAAAACAAACAAAACATGGCTGTAGTTTTGGACCACTTCCAGCCAGACAGATCAGAGCTGAGGAAACTGTCTAGCGCTCAAAGGCAGTACACACCCCCAAAATACACTTGTGTTACTCAGAGGAATAAAAGGCTCTGCGGAGGGGAGAGGCAGAGACTGTTATTTCCTGACCCAGGAATCCCCCTCTTTCTGCGGGTTACTGAATGGGGAGGCTCTGTTTACAGTAAGAATAGCGACTCGTCAGTGGCTCGTCCCGTTTGGGTTTCGCGTCTTACGATGTGGGTACGACTTCTGTGTGGCTCCAGCCTCTCTGTCTGCGTGTAACACATTTTCGTATAAAAACAACAATGTATCGCGCTGTTAAAACATCTTTCAACATCATTCAGCCATGCCCTGCCTCTTCTCCCATATCCAAGCCCCAAATATGAAAGTAATGAGCTTCTGAATTATTCCCAGACATCATGTGAAGCAATAGTTTTCAACGGCTGTCACTTTTGGGATATTAATTTCAGCTTTATGATAAAACAAGTTGCAGTTTGACCCTGTTATAGTAAATTATACGTACATAAGAATACATTATTTCCTTTCATGAGATTTGTTCATTCAAGCAATGATCACAAGGATATTTATCATTTTATTTTTGCAAAGGATCACGTCCTACAGAAAATGGTTCCATGACCAACTTTTGAGCCTGATTCTCCAATTCAGAACCACTTGTAAAATGACAATAATATTATGCAGCGCTTTTCTGGACACGATTTACATAGCATTATTCATGCCATACTTGCAGGTTTAACACCTTGAAAAGACTAACAGAGGAGCTGCAAATTAGCCTGTGGTTGTTTTAATGTACAGTCCCTGCCAAATGAAAAAATAAATACTATTGATTGAGAAAAGCGAGGCTGCCACACTGCGGCATCTTTTCCATCACATTCATGCACAGGCAAGGTGGGTAAAGTGCCTTGCCTGAAGACACAATGGCAATGCACCTATGAGAGCTGGGATTCAAAGAGGGGAGCAACAAAAAGGTTAACGCCCCCTTTTTGAGGGGCGTCCATTTAGATGAATGGGGAAACAGCGACTGAGATCTTCACATTTACGTCTGAAAAATAACATTTTATGTCTTTCATATATTTGTCCAGCATAAAAGAGAAGCACATCAGTAAAAGATTCATAGAGGACAGTTTTTTTTTTTTTTAAGTGGGCTAAAGTTAGCAGGAAGTTAGCATGACTTCAATATGAACTGTTAAGCCGTTCAAAAACAAGCCGGTCAAAACAAAGCAATATTGAAACATAAGAAGCTGCAAAATGACATGGGCAAACTACTACAACCTTGGATTTTATCAAATGAAGTGACTATGAACAACTAAACCGAACTTGAAGCCGAACATGCTAATTTCCTGCTAACGTTAGCTCACTTTAAAACATTAACTGTCCTCTCTGTGAGTCTTATACAGCAAAAAATATATTGATTTGCTTCTCTTTTATATTAGACAAATATATAAAACGCACAAAATGTTTGTTTATTTCTCTCAGACGTAAATGTGAAGATCTCAGTTGATGTTTCCCCATTCATCACAATGGACGCAGCCTCCGGTTTCACCAAGAAGGGGGCGTTAACCTTTTTATTGCTCCCCTCTATATCATAATAATAACCAATTGATGCAAAAATAGTCAACAAAAATCTTTCAAAATGAATGAATTTAATTCAGGAAGAACACTGTAGAAATGGGGATACACCTTACCTCACATTATGAGATGGATTTCAAATTCATTAACAAATTAAGTTATCAGACCAAAACAAACAAAAACAAAATACTAAGTTGAAATATAAATAAAGTGCTTCATTCATAGATATGCGCATAAACTGGATTTAAATAAACAGCCTTGCCCTCGATCGTTTGGAGAGGCCAAGACCACGCTAAGCTCCATCAAAATTCAGTGTGATTGTACGTCAGGGAGGAAGCATTGTGAGAAACATGGATATTTTGCTTGGCAACAGAAGCATTATCATATTCAATGCATGTTGCTTTGAGCGCCCCTAACATCGTGAGACCCGGGGAAGGGAGGAAAAATCTTTTTCATTCAAACAACCAATTATTATGCTCACACTACATATGTCTGGTGCTATTTATGAACAAAGCCATCGACATTGTTTGGCGTCATGCTATTGGTGTTTACATTACATTACAGCAAGGCCAGGGTCTGATGTGCTCTTTAATGCGCTAACTTGGATTATTACATGTATGTTTGCACGCTTCGCCGAGGCATACACCAACCATTACAGAATATCACACTGCTCTTCCAGTTCGTTCAACGCTTTTTTCCCAGCCCTTTTTCCATTTGAGAAGTGATAATAAAAATGCTCTCTCTTGCATTTTCCACATTTTCCTCCCTTCTCATATCGAGCTCCCTGGCAGCGGTGAACCTGCAGTCTGTTTGATGTTGTGGTAAAGGGAATAAGAGTGTAACGAAAGCAAAGCACGGGGCCGTAAGGTTACAATAGGAAGGAAAAAAAAGCAACAAAAAAAAAAGATGGAGAGGGTTTGGAAGAGGCCCAACAGAGAGCTGGGGCTATACCTGATCAATACAAATGCAAGATATTAAATTATTTAGACAAGGTTTCGAACGGCCTTTTCTCACTGGCTGTTTGGAGGGCAGCAGGACGAATGGGCCAATGAGAGGAGATGAGATCAAATCCAATCACCTGTGGCTGCTTTCACACACACACAGAGAGACATAGATCTGAAGAGGGGGCTGGAGGCCTTTGATGGTAGCCTTTAACATTCCTGTCCACACTTCATTTCTGAGTGCTGCTCATGCCGTCCAGGGGAGAGAGGAGCTAAGAGGAGCCCATCAAGTCCAACTATAAACATCTACTCTTCAACCACATTAATCACATCATCAATATTAAAGCACTTTGAAGCACAAATCAAGCATTCCACATATGTGGTGAACTGAGGTCTCATTATCTGGAATATTTATTGTATTTTTTCATTGTTTTCTTGTTGGATTTTCATTGGGTTGCCTCGAGGTGCTCATTTAGACATAGCCACCTTTTCACACTTTCAACTTTTTTGGAGGGTAAAATTTACATTAATATCAAAATTAGGAATAATTTACACTTTAAAATTATCCCAATCCCTCAGTATTAAGCAATCGTGTGCTGGGCATCGGGCCAGAAGAAAATAATAAATTAATAAAGGACTCTCACAGTTTTGCCGATGCCTTTAACTGGGCTGCAGCAGGAGCCTGTGCTGCTGTTTGAGACAAATAAAATCTCACAAAGGTTTTGTGTCATGTAAATATCAAATAATGACCAATGTATTTAAATCAGGAAGATCAAGAAGAGCGTATATAATAATGGAGGTAGCCTGCGTGGCTTTCCCCATAGCATTAAGCGCGGGCTAATGAAGCCAATTCATGCTAGGAGTTTAGCCGTTTGAACCAATTCTTGCAGCCTAATTCCATATGGTATGTGCGAGTTACATGTCTTGTTGAGCAAGACGGCACCTGATTGGCCAGTTATTTTTGTTAATATATTAAATAACGTTGAAAATATTAAAAGACAAAGTGTAGCGCCGTGTAGCGCGTGGTAAGACATATTAACAAGAATATTTCCAATGATGAGTTAAAGAGGGGCCAAAAAGTTGAATGTCAATAGGAGCTTCCCGGTTCGGGAGCCAGCCCTCGTATGCTAACTGGCCCTCGTATGCTAACTGGCCCTCGTATGCTAACTGGCGACTTGCAAAAAGTGCGATTTGACACTTTCCGTTCTTTGTAATAGGGAAATACCATGTGAATTTGAACATCCCTCCAAGTTTGTCAAGTTGGTGAATGGGTAAAAAGTGGTATACATTTAATTTGTATAACTTGTAATGCTGACTGTGGATACGCATCAGGCCCAGATTATGTTGTAGCCCATATGAAAAAACAATATTAATGATACTTGGTTCACAATACCGGTACCTGAACGATTTTCCATACATATACTAAATTATTGATCATCTAGATCAACTGTTTTTGTCTTGCATACCCCTTGGGCCTTTCATTTATACTGCCTCAATCGTTTTGTTAGTTACCCAAAAATTGAATGACTAAAACTCCTATTTATCTGTTAAAATATATGCTAAATACACTTAGCTTCACTTTCACTCTTTACAGTTATATGTTTTAAATAGTTCTTTGAACATAATAATCAAAAATACAATTTAGTTTTATCTTATTTAAAATCTGAAATCATTCCAAGTACAGTAGCTGCTGCTAAGCTCTCACATACCCCCTGAGGTCCCTGGACCACTGGTTGGGAAACATAAAACACCACAATAATCATTTATTCCATAAAAGGCTATTTCTTTTCATTGATTAATATTTATTTGAGCTGAAACAACCAAGTAACTTTCCTTCCACCAGGCATCAAAACTTCAGTTTTCGGTAATAGTTTATATGGTTTAATGGTACCCAGCCGTATATTCCTGCACACCACTGATACTAAGCACATTTTTACCACAACAAATGACACAAGCCAACCATCCCAACACTGTACAAAAACACATCTGTTATTGTGGCCTCAAACTCAATGGAGGTCAATGTACTGCATCTCTCTCTTACAATCAGCTGTGCCTTGGCCCCTAACCCACAAACACGTGTGGAGCCCATTCACCTTCACACACTGACCTTAAACTCACAGAGAAATACAGCGTTTGGCTGTAAACACCTCACCTGCACCTCGCATTAACCACTGTATGCGGCGCTCAGGCTCGTAGCACCTCCCGGGCCGAAGTCTGAGCATGTAATATTGATGATGTGATGTGGTAAGGCTCATTACAGACACACACAACTGCGCCCTCTTCAACTATTGATGTGCCCGGGGCTTTCTACACTTTCTCTGGACGCACCAAGAGAAATGTTACGGCTCGCTACACAACAAAAAACACATATCCTTGCGTTTAGAGCTGGCTTTACAGCTCATCTTGACTTAGCTGAGGCTTGGCTTTATCTTTAATCAAACAAAGTTGATTTAAATGGGTTTAGCATTTTGATCAAATTAAACCATTTAGAGCCAAAAGGGTGTACAATTGATCTAACCAAGCTTGCACATAACATAAAAACTTCCAAATGAAGCATGGATGAGAACCTGTCAGCTTGTAGGAATATTAGGGTCATTGTTTTGCTGAATGATGTGAGCGTTCATTGTTATCCAGACCAAAATCGGTTTCACCTTTGGAAAGAAATGGGTCACAAATTGAATAAGGTAAAAGTGACTCTCAAAAACACTTGGAAAGAGCCAGAGGCATGATCTCATTCAAAGTAAACCTATGGGAGAAAACCTGACGCGGGTTCGTTTGGGCTGAAGGTGTGGTGTCTCTCTGCGTGGTTGGCATGGGCTGAACAGCTCCTTTCTGCTCACGGTGTATACTACAAACACTGGGCTGCTTTCACCACACCCACTGCATTGCCTTTAAAAACACAAGATATACAAGTCCGAAGAAGCAACAGCCACTAGCTCATAAACATGACACGGACGAAAACAGAGTTGAATACGTTGCTAGTTCAGTGAAATTGTGGCTTACTCAGGGACTACAGCAACTAAAAAGGATAATGATTTTAATCTCAAAATAAAGCCTGTAGGTGCAGTATGTATACTTTTGTGTGAAAACAAAACAAAATTTGATATTAGTGCATATTTGAATTAGTGATCCAGCTGCCTCTATGACACTCCACTAGTACATATTTTTAGGGTACTTCTGGATAGGTTTCTGGTACGAGACCCTAAAATAAATTGGTCCTATGACGGAAAGCAAAGGTGCTACGCTGCACCCGTACAGCCACTGGGTCACTAAAAGGTCAAATATGCACAAACATCAAGGTTTTTTTCACTTAAAAAGTTACATAATGCATTTTTAAAGCACTGGCACTTGACATATTGTAAGAAATCTGCACATCCAAAAGAGGCTATTCAATTCATTAGATTTTAAGGCGACATGCTGCAGGTGAAAAATATATTTAGAGAAATCAATTTGAATCTTTTGCTGTAGATTACTTGCAAAAAAAATGACAAAGCAGTTTAAGCAGTTGTAAAAATGGCCAAAATGGCTATATTTTCAGCAACAAAGTCTATACAATGGTTTTATTTTGTTGACATTTTAGCTAAAAAGATTTGGTCAGAGGGGATTTTGGAGATCTTGTTTAATTTTTTGATTAAGCCAGTTATTTGTGGAAAGAATTCAAATTTTTGCTTTATTTTTTGGGGTTCAAAACTCAAAAAAAGTCCCTCAGAAAAAAAAAACCTTCAAAATAAAAGATAATAAAACAGACCGTAAAGTTCTGTAATGTCTGTGCATGCATGTGTGTATATCTCTGCAGACTTTTACCACTGGCCTCTCCCAGAAAGCAAATGACCATATATGGATTACAGTGTCTTGTTGGTCGCATTACGTGCGACCAACGTGTGGATAACAAGCATGTCAATATTTGTGAATGGATATGCGTGGGAAATACGGCAGACCCCGGCGATGTTGGAGTTATTTCCTCACAAAGATCGATGCACGACTCAACAAAATATCCAAAATGTATTTATTAATTTTATCATATATCTGGTGTTATCTCATACTGTATAAATAATCTGTCTCACTTATTATTTTCTCATTCCATTTCAGTGTCTCGCCTTGTTTGTTCTATCTGCAATAACAAGGAATGAATGAATCTTATCAATGATCTACTATACTACATTTCCAAGCATGAAGCACCCGTTGGTGATCCCAAATGGCTGGCGGTTTTCCTGGCTCTGTACTAAACTGAGAACGCTGACCATCTGACCCATATCCCACTGGCCGTCACACGTGCCCCAGAGTGGACCAGGAAATAGAGGCCAGACCATGGGGAAGCTAAAGCCCCATCTGTCCCCAAACCCCAATGCCAATGCTGGGATGTCCACTTCATAAAAAATGCTCCTCACCTGAAAGCATCTAGAATTGTCAGCCCACGACAGACAGAGCATTGACTTTACAAACAGAACCACTTCTAACCAATAATTGTAAGGACCTAAGACAAAGTAAAGAAGGAAAGAAACAAGGGCAACAAGGCATTTAAACCAGACCAAACTAAGTTCAAATTATAAAGGCCCAGCACCCATTTTTTTCAGGCAAACAAATTGTTTTTTATAGTGTGAGATTCATTTTCTCCTTTGCAGTATATCGCGTTTGCAGATGCACCACTTCTTATGAACTATTCTCGGCGATTGTAAACCTTAGTCTAAGTAGCGTTGATGCTAAAAACAACTAGTCAGTATTAGGGACAATACTGTGCCACTCTGCTCCATGAAAGTGGTTGAAAAATGTGCTAAAAAACGTATCCTAAGAAGATATCCAAACAACTGGGATGTCACGAAAGTTATGAATGAGTTTTTAGTTTATCGAACATCACTCTATGACACAGGGCCTTTGGCTGCGACTAAAACCAGGGCCACACACTCATGTCAACTTCTAACTTAAAGGAATAGGCCACCGTTTTTACATACTGAGATATGTTCTTACCCGAGCTTAGACGAGTTGATGCGTACCTGTCAGGTCTTTGTGCATGCCCCCAGTCACACAAAAATACCAAAGATGTTGTTAGCATTAGCATAACTTCAACCCTGTTTGGCTCCATAGGAATATGCTGGGAGAGGCTAAATGCTAACAACATCTTCAATCTTTTTACGTGACTGAGGGCACACACAAAGACCAGACAGGTACGCATCAACTCGTCTCAGGTAAGAACATATCTCAGTATGTAAAAACGGTGGTCTATTTCTTTAAGCATCATCCAGGCTAGCAATAAGAGGAAAGAAAGATGGATCTGCATTCCAGTAGTGCGTGACAGTTGAATGGCTCAAACACCTGAAAAGAACCAGGGAATACCCATGTGGAAACAGCAAGCAGAAGATGAAAGACAATATAAAAGACTTTGTTAACTATGCGAGGATGCACATTTCTCTACTGCTTTCGCCGAATGTGTGGGTAGAGTGTTTCTGCACATATATGTGGCATGCAGTGTTCCAGTCGGGTCTTAGAGGCATCATTCCATTGCGTAACCTCCTGGCACCATCCTGGCCTGCTGGCACTGCCATCTGCTGCTGTGAAGCTCTAAATCAGACACCCCACCAGCCATTGGCCTTCTACAGGTCCTGCTCAAGTCCCACTTTTTTACAGTCAGAGTTATCACTACAAGACACAATAAGACACTAGCTATCTTGGCCTGAGTCCAAAGACTGAGGTACTACTGTTGTAACTAATCTTTGCAGTGTTTGTGCTTGACGATTTGGCGTTAACCCGACAACAGCCGTGCAGAAAAACACAAGTGAAGAGGCCGTTCTGTCTGCGGCGTCTTGTTCTCACACTTAATCTGCTCCACACTCACACTTTGTTGTGGTTCTTCCAATGCGATTCAAATGGTATCTTTACATTTATGGCAATGCACTAGGTCAGAAGAAAAACAAATGCGAATCTGTAAATGCAAAAGGCAGGTCTGTGGTTATAGGGCATTTGTCCACAGGAGGTCTGATATGTGGACCATGGGATCTCATCTCTGCTGTTTGCAGAAGATGTTGTCTTGTTGGCTTTGTCATATCAGCATGTACTGTCTGGGGCAGTCTTGGACTGACCTCCAAGTCCGAGGCTATGTTTCCTAATCGGAAAAAGGTACCGGTACCTTGCCCTCTCCAGGTCAGTTCCTGCCTCAAGTGGAGTAGGTTAAGTATGTCTGGTGTTGTGTAAGAGTGGGTTCACTAGCAAGGACCACAACCTCAGACATGAATGACGCTCAAGAATTTATTAGGAAAGGACGAAGCGAGGCTTAAAACATGAGCGGCATATTTGGCTTCTGAGAGGGCCGGGCTCCCGGGCCTGTATCCCCCCGATGTCTGAAAGGAGAATAAGATGAGATTAATGAGGGTGAGGAGGGAGGGGCACTGAGACGATACGAGAGGACGAGGTGAGTGGACAGGCTGCTCAAATAGAGGGGAGACCGAAAGGGCCGTGGAGGTGTGGTCCTGCTCCCGAACTTAAGATAACTTCCCTATCTTCATTTAGGGATGGAGCGTGACATTGACAAGCAGATCGGTCAAACTAGCTCTCACCTAATGTTATGATTCAGTTTCATCTGCAGGATGGATGGGTGTCATCACAGTGAAAAGGTTAGGAGCTCGGTCACCTGTTGCATGCCTCCCGGACATCTCCTTGGGGAGGTGTTCCGGGCATGTCCCATCAGGGGGAGGCCTCAGGACAGAACAGACTTGAGGGACTACATCTCTCGGTTGGCCTGGGAACGCCTTGGGACCTCCCAGAAGAACTGGAGGAGCGTGAATAAGGAAGTCTAGGCATTGCTGCTGCCTGAGACTGATGACTTTTATAATGAGATTCTATCTCTCACATACTGTATGGAGGCATTAAGATCGCTGCAGTCTTACAAAGACATTATTGCACAGGGAGAAAACGACAGGGAAGATTTCCTCCTGACAGATCAAAGAAAATATTGTACATATACTGTACATTTGTTATTTTCAAGTTAAAAAGAAATAGCTAACATCTGTAAATGACTCCATTGTGCTGTGACAAGGTTCAGGAACAAGAATTATCTTCTTCATTTGTGCTTATGTGCACCATGTGTTGGACAAAAACTTCATCCAGTTCTCACAAACGTTGTCCTCAAAGCACCCATGCAATTTGAAATAAATAACAGACTACACACAAATCTGCAAAGTGATGAACATAAACCAGTTATATAAATTATATACAGTATTATAAATAAATAATTAAATAAGAAAATGAGAGAAATCTATTCTTCCTCGTCATCAAAGCGTAATACCAGATGTTGAACACAACACGTCCCAAAGAAACATCCCATCGCTCTGTCTGGACAAGGAACAAGAGGGTCAATCACATCCCACACAGACGACCCTGCAGCCCTGCGTCTCTCTGAAGGCCTTGTCCTCCGTGTTCTTCTCAGGGACAACAGTCTGTTTAGCCTTTCTGACCTGCTCCCCGTCCCCACAGCTGGTGCCCCCCCCCACGCTCCAGACGGCTTCATGAGTGAGCCGGCCCAAAGTCAATCTGTCACAGCCAGTCCACGAGTGAGGGCCAGGCACAACACTAAGCACTGACTAAAGACCGGCCAACAAAAGTCACATCTGTTCAACACAATCCAGCGCAACAATGTACTTTTGTCTTCAATTTCGGCGTGCACAAAAGTCCAAAGAATCTCTCGAAGTATGATGAAGCAATCTGCACATGACTACGATTTTTTTAAAAGACTAAACACTTTTTTCCTCGACAAGAAAAGGACAGCAGAGGGAGAAAGAGAGTGAAGAATGGAGAGAGACATTCAGCAAATAGGCAGAGCCAGGACTTGAATCCAAGACGCCGAACAGTGTTCCTTGTAAATGGCAGCAGCCTTATCCACCAGACCAGGGGTATCCAACCTTTTTTACCTTGTGAGCTACTTTTGCATTACAAAAATGGCAGCGAGCTACTTATTCTGATTCTGATACTTGAAACACGTGTAACTCGGCCTCAAGGAGCCAAGATGATCATTCAACACTTGGTTGGCGGAAGTTATGTTGCAACAATGTTGTAGGAGCCATTTTGATTATTTCATGTGTGTACCTCCAGCCTCTATGGGGTGCTGTAGTAGTCCACCCATTGTGGGAGGATGCTTCAGGTATCAAAGGCACAGGAAATTGGCCCCAGGTGTTGGAAGGTGCAGAGGCTACATGAATTTTGACTGTAGCTCAATCCGAATCAGTCTAATAATACCCACTAACACTAACACTAGCTCCTAACTCCTTAACCTTTGGTGGGGTCAACCATTAGATCACTATGCAGTTAGGGGCTAGGAGATCTGCTGTGGTTACACAATTCGACGATGCTCATTCAGCGGAAACAACGGGGGAAGTGACGTCAGCAACAGTTTTTCTTTTCACAAATGCAGTTTACAGATCAGACACTAGGGGGCGAGAATATTCAAACATAATATTCGTTTAAATAAATCTGTGAAATCTGGAGGCTAAAATGTGTGTATTTTACTGCACACCACTGACTTTGATGTCAACAGGTTTTCAATAAAGAGCAGTTAAACCTCAGGCTTCATCACTGTCTCTGAACGTTACACCAGCCACTTAAATGAAGGCAGACAGAAAACAGACCATATTAAAAATCAGTTTCAGATTCACTTCTATCACAGATATGAAATGCCCTGGACACACTTTGGTTCATGTCAGAGCCGTATAAGAATGCTGCACCTCCACGTTATTATCGGAGCTTAAAGCATGTGGCTCATTTGCATAT
>OMNZ01020394.1:4407-16949 GCA_900303255.1 Lesueurigobius sanzi | reverse complement strand
TAAAATACAGCTTATCTTTCTCATTCATGTATATTTTTCTAAGGCAGTCTACTACTGTCTGATACTGTCTACTGTCTACTACTGTCCACTACTGTCTACTACTGTCTACTACTCTCTACTGTCTACTACTGTCCACTACTGTCTACTACTGTCTACTACTCTCTACTGTCTACTACTGTCTACTACTGTCTGTCTGCTACTGTCTGCTACTGTCTACTACTGTCTACTACTGTCTACTGTCTACTACTGTCTACTACTGTCTACTGTCTACTACTGTCCACTACTGTCTACTACTGTCTACTACTCTCTACTGTCTGCTACTGTCTACTACTGTCTACTACTGTCCACTACTGTCTACTACTGTCTACTGTCTACTGTCTACTACTGTCTACTACTGTCCACTACTGTCTACTACTGTCCACTACTGTCTACTGTCTACTACTGTCCACTACTGTCTACTACTGTCCACTACTGTCTACTACTGTCTACTACTGTCCACTACTGTCTACTACTGTCCACTACTGTCTACTACTGTCTACTGTTTACTACTGTCCACTACTGTCTACTACTGTCTACTGTCTACTACTGTCCACTACTGTCTACTGTCTACTACTGTCCACTACTGTCTACTACTGTCTACTGTTTACTACTGTCCACTACTGTCTACTGTCTACTACTGTCTACTACTGTCTACTACTGTCTACTGTCTACTACTGTCTACTACTGTCTACATGTCTACTACTGTCTACTACTGTCTACTGTCTACTACTGTCTACTGTCTTCTCCCCTACACAGGCAGTGCACCGACTATCTACACTGGTGAATAAATGATCTCTCTAATCCAGACTTTGCTAAGCAGGAGCTACATGAGAGCATTAGAGTGACTTGCAGGAGCACAGATGATCACTTCACTTTGATCAGATCTGCGCTTTGATCAGAGCAGGAGGAAGCCTAAGTCTGAAGACTAATCACGCTGGGAAGTGCTCAAGGTGCAAAAAAGATGCAGATTATCAACTTTGTGTGAATATTAAGTCAATCACAGGCCCCAATAAGTGAGTGATGTCAATGCTAAACTTTTGCTGTACATTGCTGACATTGATATGAGGAAAAATGGATTGCAAGTTCTCAGAATGACATATTGAAATATCCCATTGGAAATTGTTAAATGCAAGACTGTGTGGTGTCTGTAAATTCTATTAAAGTGAAGATAAGGTTCCAAGAGTGTAATAAAAATGTAATTTAGAGGAGAAAAGAGGCTTTAATGTATGCTCATGTATATCTCCGCTGTACACTCCCAGAATTTGATCATATATGACCTATATTTATATATATTTATATTTGAATCATCCATAATCATGCAAAAGTGGCAACACAACAAAATCAAACACTGTATAGTATAAGATCTACAGGTTTATAATGTATTTATCTGAACAGACTTTGTCCATATGTGTAGTAATTTTTTACTTTTTAAATGAATCCCGTAGGACTCCTTTACACATTTTACACCATACACTTTTAGGAGCAGAAAATGTCAAAATATCTGTTTAAATGTAACTTTCAGTGAGCACTAATTGTTCTTCCCACTCAAAATGCACAGTATTTGTGTCACGCCTTATCATCAAAGTGCCCTGAATATCACACTTGATCATAATAAACAAAAGTATAACGAGTTTTAAATATTGGTCCTTCTGCCAAAGTTTCTCAACACGTTTCAGTGGGCATATATGTGTGAATGTGACTAATACTAACTTTTAAAAGTGATATTAGTGGACCTGTGCTGTTATAATTATCAGCCGGTGAGGCAAGATCAAAGGAGAAATTCCCAAGCCTCGCAGAAGCAGCTCACTGACCAGCTCAAATGGCCGTAGGCTCCTCTGGTGCTTTATATATTGGAGTTTTTGTGCGATTGATGCACTCTCGCCGTACGGGCAACTTACTCCACAGGTATGGAGGATGTACGAGATATTTGAGCGTGCGTTATGACATATGTGGGGGGCGCGTATGTCGCACTTACGAAATCCGCACATGCGACATACGACGCACGACGACGTAAGTTTGTCTTGCAACCTAAAAAAAAGTAAGCGCCGTAGAGTTTGGTTGACATGACAAAGAACTTCTGTGATCTACGACTTGAAATTCAGCACATCACATGTGCGTTTCTTGTGTTTTTTTTCCCCATAGACCAGCCGTATGAGCCCACACGACCGGTTCTGACCTAAGCTTAACCAAATGCCTCTGAGAATGTGACTCAATGTGACTTTGCGGTGTGAAGTCCCATTGAGAATTTGTGTCACAAATGCTAACTCAGCATTTTACAAAAAATGCTAGCTCTGCACGCTACACAATTGCTCAGGGATTCAAAACAGTGCCATAATAGACCCAATCACAGCCTACGTCATCAAGAAGCTGCGTGCGCATGGTGGCAACGGAAGTACCGCGTTGGATTGTGTACCCAGCATTGTTTACACAAGGCGAGGAAGCAGAACGGTAAGATAAGCTTAACCCCTTAAACCCCAGCGTGCCAAATTTGGGTCCTGTAGGGTATAAGCGGTTAACCCCTTAAACCCCAGCCTGCCAAATTTGGGTCCTGTAGGGTATAAGAGGTTAACCCCTTAAACCCCAGCGTGCCAAATTTGGGTCCTGTAGGGTATAAGAGGTTAACCCCTTAAACCCCAGCGTGCCAAATTTGGGTCCTGTAGGGTATAAGAGGTTAACCCCTTAAACCCCAGCCTGCCAAATTTGGGTCCTGTAGGGTATAAGAGGTTAACCCCTTAAACCCCAGCGTGCCAAATTTGGGTCCTGTAGGGTATAAGAGGTTAACTATCGCCATCAAAATGTCAGGTTGTTGTGTTCACGGCTGTTCGAACCGAAATAGTCAACATGGACTTAAGTTTACTAACATCATCCTCCCATTCAGTAATTGTACAGGGATCTGGAGCCGCTTGCCATTCGTTAAAGTGAGCTTTTTAAAGTAAGATAATGCTGATAATGAACCTGCGTAGCTTGACAATCGCCATACTTCCGTTGCCCTGATGCGTGCACAGCCGCCTGTGTTTACTAACAGTGAATGGGTCTATATAAACACTTGGTTTATTGCCTAAAAACATTTTTTTCATCCTCAAAATGTGTCAATGGTCAGCTGCCATCTTGTTTTGTGTTTACATTGAGTATGACCCGGTGGGCAAAGTATGGCGGCCCATTGGTGCCAAAATTAAACAAATGTATATAGATAAACATTGATGCCAAAAAGTTTTCCATTTTTTTCAAACAAACTGCTAATTTATTATATAGATGCAGCTGGACATAGAAAGTCAGGTTTATAGCCCTTTAAGTTTATAGAAGCATATTTTAAAATATGTGTAAAATAATCAAAAAAAAGTGCAATGAACGCATCGTTTTTGGTGAGGTTTGTCATAAGTAAACATTCCTACAGTATCTACAGTCTTTATTTTCCATCTCCTTCTAATGTCCACAGCTTTACCAATTGACTTTTTACATTTCGGTAATAAATGATGTGAGAAATTGAATTTTCACCTAATTTCTTTTATTTCTTTTTTTATCATGATCATTACATTTTCAGTGATATGACCTTACTATAGCATAGTATTCAAATCCAATTAGTTCTGAAAAATAAAGATGAAACGCATCATGAGGAGGTGCTTAAGAAGCTAAAAATAAATCAGGCAAAACAAATGCCCCTAGTCCACTATTACAAAATATTTAAAACTTTCATTTCATTCAAATTTCATTCAACTAAAAAATATATATATATATTTGTGATCTGTATAGTGCCTCTGCAGATCACCTGATTTAGAACATGATTTATTTTCAGTTCAATAAAATTAGTTTATGGCAATTTACAAAAAAAAATATTGTTAAATTTTCAAAATTCTTTGGTTACATAGTCATAATAATATCACCAAATGCTGGGTTGGAGGAAAATAAACAACTAATGGATAAATATTCCATTTTGGATGAGAGAACACTAATGGGGGGATAGGGAGAGTATTTTATTACATGAGCACAAAGTATAATTCCAGATTACAAGATCAGTTCTTGTTCTTCTTCTACTGTCCCTACTTAAACCGTACACACAAGCAGGAGCTAATACATTCCTCCTGGCTGGTTTGGGACCGCTGACACACATGTAGACAAAGAAGGAGAGGGGTGGAAAACAAGCTAGCCCGGGCCTTAGCATTCCCGGCACGCCGCAATTAAGACTGAGCGCTAACAGACACTCCCAGTTTAACCGCATTACTCTTAAAAAATGTTACACAAACCAGAGACATCTTTGACAGCGCAACATTATACCCCCAGTTACAATTAATTACCCACACGTCCTCCCCGCGCATCCCATTTACATATCTTAACAAAGGCACGGCGCGGGGAAGTGCCAGGAGGAAGCACAGGTTAGTTAGGCATGCCAGGCGCTTGCTGACATGCCTGCGTTCATTTGTGTGTGCGTGGAGATGTGTGGTGATTACAGTGAAAACAAATGAACACAGATGGGCTGCTGATACTGGGACATGGGCTAACTG
This sequence comes from Lesueurigobius sanzi, assembly GCA_900303255.1. Lineage (NCBI taxonomy): Eukaryota > Metazoa > Chordata > Actinopteri > Gobiiformes > Gobiidae > Lesueurigobius > Lesueurigobius sanzi. Next base: position 12,411 of record OMNZ01020394.1, on the reverse strand, counting down.
TTTAAAAAGTTATCGGATTTTTGTTATTGTGGTATACAGGCCTATTCTTGTGGCTATTCTACAGTATTAGCATCATACGTTATTGCAAAAAGAAGGGTGGATTATGAGATGTGGACTAGTTGGTAGTTTAATTGAGATAGGCTAAATGAAATATGTTCTACTGTATAAGTTTTGACTACTCATAGAGCAATATGGAAATTGGCAATGAGTTTTTCCTCAGAAAACTACACAAAATTGCTACAGCTCTCTCTTGCAAATTGAACATTGATTATCAAGGGACTCACTTGTATAACTAAAGGATTAATAATAATAAAATAGTGTACAGAAGGGGTCCAAGAACAAACGGGAATAACAACATTTTGACCAAAAGATTGCACCTCATATTGTATGGGCTTGCCAAACAGAGCCACACCAAATGACCCTCAATGTTGTGACTGGAACAATTCGGGTGAAGAGTCTTGCCAAACGACGCATCAAAAGTATGAACTCCGGCGAGGTTTGATGAGTTGGTGGGTGAATGCATACCAACCATACACACTGACATCTCTACAGGGAGACATTGCAAGTTTTGTGCACACCCCAACAGTGGGATTGTGCATATTTTTTTTACAGGGTTGCATTGGCTATTAGTAAAAATCAATGCTTTTGTTTGGGTTTTTTCCTGTAATGTTAGATTGAAGGTGGCTCTATCTAATCTACACAATATTCAGCTTTGCTATTTCACAGAATCAGAATAGAGTTTATTGCCATTGTCAATGAAGGTTTCACAGACTAGAAATTTTCTTTGGTTTGACTCGTGCAACATGAAACATAAACTTGTAATAAAGATAAATAATAAACTATGGAAAAAAATAAAGGATATAACTGTAAGGCATGTATAAAAATAGAATAAGATAAAAACTTAACACAATACGAGACAGCAGCATAAATGGTAAATGGTGAATTACAGATTAGCAGCAAATGTGAGTGTGGACATACCACATAGTGCAGTGCAAATGGAACAGGTTATTCAGTTTACATTAGACTGATAGAGAGTTATTAAATGTTCATGGGTCTGATACAGAGAATCAGTTTTCCTCCAAAAATAGTTTTTATTTTACTGGGATCCTGTAAATTCAAAGGCTGTTTTGTGACATTTTTCTCACACTCTATAGGGACAACATTGTGTGCTTTAAGTAGCATTTCCAGAAACCAAACCATCCAGCCGTGTACTTTAAAGGCCCTATATCGGATTTCTGGTTCCTTTAATTTGCCTTCCCTGTTTGAAAGGTTAAATTGTGAAGTGATAACATATTTCTAACGTCTACATTTTTCAGAGGGATTAGCTTATAGGCAGGTTTCATCACTTTTCAGAATCACTATAGTAACAAAAACTAACTTGCATGAGTGAACAAAGCTTTAAAACTAGATGCACAATTCCACAAAGGACTACCTTTACAATTTACTGATTTCATTCCACGACCAGGAAACAAAATAAAATTGCTAAAGGCTTTGTACCTGATCATTTTTATTTTCTTATTTAGTTGTATTTTCTTTTACTGAGGCAAAAATAAATACAGTTTTTTTCCCCCAATAAAGTGGTTTATAGACTATAATAAAAGATATCCAAAATCCCCTCTTGAACCATGTTTGTATCAAATATACTAAACAAAATAATGCCCAAAACATGGGCAATTTCGGCCATTTTCCTCCATAAAGTGTGAGTTTTACATTACTGAAAACTTTGCAACACATTTTTGTCCATATAAACTGTATCTTGGTAATCCAAAACAAAAGTTTCAAATTGATTCCTCAAAATCATAATTTCCCTCCTATTCACTTCCGGTGTCTCTTGGCTATTTGTAAATGCAATCAGTATAAAAGCCTTTACCGAAACAGTCCATACACCTCCATCTTGCTCCGCCATCTCCACACTTTTTTTGCAAATCAGTTTGAACTTACATTGCCAACGCTGTTAGTGTTTTTCCCCTTTGTTCTCCCATATATATATAATTTTTTTTTTTACCTCTGGCTCCCCCTGTGCCTCTCATTTATTACGGTGTGGAGGGAGGCAGCAGATAAAGCGCCCGAGAGGGGGAGACGGAGTGAGCGGTCACCCTCCGTGATGCTATCTGCTACTATCCACAACGCATTGCAAGTGGACGCGCCTGACATCTTCTATACATCTTTCCGCTCGGATGCTCATTAAACAAATGCCCCCTTGATATATCGCTCTCGAGAAACACATTTTTACCTCTGCGGACTGGGGACCTGCTCCGTGGCGTGCTTGGTGTGATCTCTTGGGCATCTGCAGAAGCAACACGCAAACACATTCTCGCGCGCTGGAATCCGATAACAAATGTGGCCAAAAGCTGACTTTCGCGGTGTTGTAGCTTGCCATGTTGGAGCCAGGAGATTGTTCTGATATCACCTGACCAGCGGCTCCCAAACAATGCAGATATGATTACATTGGTGTCCCATATCATGCTAGGCACTCAAAACTTTGGTTGGAACCGGAGTTTGCCTGTTTGAGAATGCAAGGCTTTTCTAGGAAGTTGATAAGAAACATACAGATTCAAAGCAGATTCATTTATATAAGTGTTATCTTAGCTTACCTTTATCCAGGCGAGATATGAATCCAAAGCTAAACCCAATTGGTTTGATGTTATTTTTCTGTGTTTTTTTTTTTTTTTGCCAGTGGAGGTGGGAGTTTACAGCCATTTTAGGTTGGCATAAATCATCCTGACCTGGATCTATGGCATACATCACCGATGATAGTGGAGCAACTAAAAGTTTACTTTATTTCCGTAGGACTGTGTAACTTTTATCTGAAAGTGAGGAAGTAGGAAATCAAATTTGAGACAAAATAGTGCAGTGTCTTCACAGGAGAGTATTTATGAGTTAAAAATGTGACAAAGACCACCTCAAATGTATACATTTCTCACTGACTGAATTTGTTTGTAAAAGAAGCCAGTTGAAAGAGTAACAGGAGAAAACAATAAATGTCTCAGGTTTTTATTTAATTTTAGTGTTTTAACAGGATCTGCTCAACAATCTTAGTTGACTCTTTACTGCCATTCATTTGTCCCAGTTTTGCACTACCTCTGTCCCAGTTGTCCCTGTTTTTCACCAGTGCCATGTCCAAAGCAGCATATTAACGAAAAATGTGAGAAAAAATGGAGAAAGAACGTGATAAAAAGTACAACAAATATATAAGAAAACAAGATAAAAATTCCATATGAAATATGAGAAAAGAACGCAAGAAAAATGTGTGAAAAATTTTGACAAAATTACAAAGAAGTGATAAAAAAAATGTAATTTAAAAAGTGAATAAAAATTATGAAAAATGTCCACAGCAGCATATTTACTTGATACTTTATGACTTTTGGTCTCATGCCCGTCAAACATTAGTTTCTATAACAACTGAACTAGTTTAAGAGCTACATTGTCGATCACCTCAAGTTAATTTCGTTACAAAAAAAGAATATTTTTGTCCCAGTTTTTACTGTGAAAAATCTGGTCACCCTAGCATAACGTACGAGTCAAGCTAGTGCTAGCTCCACAAATGCCAAGTTTATTTCCGGTATTAGCAGGCATTAGCATAGCCTTACCCTCGTAGTTGCGGATGTACAGTAACTACATACGAGTTTGAGCTTCCTCGACCTCCCGAAAATAACCATCAACGACATCCACGGGAACAGCTGACTCGCTTTCTCGCTATATGCTATGCTAATACCGGAACTGGAAATGAAGTTTGTGGAGTTAGTGCTAGCTATGCACAGGGTCAATAGCGAAAGAATTCTAAATCCCATCACAAGTTCAGACAAACTATTTGAATCATGGTTGAGATCTGGATCTTAAGACCTGATTTTACAAATGCTCATTGTTTCTTATACAGCAAATTCTCTTTAGCTTGAACCATTTTCAGTTGGGTTTGCAATGCTGAAACTGACTGTGGGAGGCCAGTGTAGAGGGCGTTACAATAGTCCAACCGGGAACTGATGAAAGCGTGAATCACCGACTCAAGGTCGCGACACGAGAGAAATGGCTTAACCTGAACTAAAATGCGCAGCTGGAAGAAGCTGGCTTTGATGACAGCACTATCAATCAATCAATCAATTTATTTTTGTAACGCTCAATATCATAACAGAAGTCATCTCAAAGGTCAGTATGGACAAAAACAAATCAATATCAGACATCAAGAATGATCAAAAATAAGTCACACACGAATGAAATGTCTCGACCAGATGTAATGTCCCGTGAATAAGTAGATCACTTAGAGTAACAATCTCAGATCCTTTATCCCCCATGTCGGCGTGGCCGACACCGTCCAGAACCACGAATGCTACTAATTTGCTGGTGAAACTTCAGTTCTTTGTCAAAAACAACTCCCAGGTTCCTCACAGTTTTGCTAAATGGGCACATGATGCTAGATTGAATTTGTTGCGGTTCAAGAATAAATTGGGATTTATTCTCGTTCAGATGCTGAAAGTTCTGTGCCAGCCATTTTTTCATGTGGAGCGAGTCGAGAGCAGAGGTAGCATTTGGAAGCACTAGTAAATAAACCTGGACATCATCAGCGTAGAGGTGGAATGAAAGATTGTGTTTGGCAATGATGGATCCAATTAAATAATCTTCCCTTCTGATGTACCCATGCAGCCTGGAATGGACAAGCTGCAACAGGTCTTGCCCAAGGACTTAAGATCAAATTTCAATCAACTTCTCTGCTGTTGGTGGGTGAACTCTCAGCTCACTGTACCACAACTCCCCACAAAATGATAAACAATTTGGTGGCCTATATACCGTAACTTACAACAATTACCACAGGCTGCTGAATTTGTTATCCAAGTTTTGCCAATTGGTTTTAGTGTTACATACTGTAGCACATGTAAGTCAAAGTCTACACATTTCTTCCTGCAACATTCATAGTTATTCTCCCATTTTCCCGCCATGCCATATTCCTGCTCATCTTCGCTGTAGCTGTCAGTGAGCGACACTGTTGTGGCCATTCCTCATTAGCAACAATGATAAGGACTGCGCTTTATATTCACACTTCTCTTTCATTTGTCTAAAAAGAAGATCATTACTCAGTGGCTTCTGTAAAGAGAGGCTTTAATTAAACTTCTAATGTCATTTCCATCCAATCAATGGGATTTCTGTAAAGAACGTGTGGATGGGCTGTGGGAGCGGAGGCCACAGCTTGAGCTGCCATTTTCACATAAATCAGTGACAAAAAGCCACTCAGACTGATAAAGTTCACTAAAAAGGTTATTAGAAGGAATAACTGTGGAGTTTTAATTAGACCGTCTCTCATGACAAAAAGCATGTTTATGATATTAACATGAAAGTACTCCCACCTTAAGTAATGCATTTATTATGTCAGGAAATACATATGCGTAATGTCAAAAGGCTATAGTTCTTGTTGAGCGACTTTTCATGATAAGTTTGTTATGTAAAGAAGGATAGTGGCAAATTCTGTATTTATTCTTCCACATAATAAAAAAACACAGACATTTTCACTTGGATTGGATTTATTTTTTTTCCATTCTTCTTTTTTCCTGGATCAAGCCCAGACAAATGATGATGATGGGCAAGACATTGTAAATCCGATGCCAACATAAAAAAAAAAAAATCTTTATTAGGCTCACTTCCATGAGTTTTGTGAGTAATTTTTATTTTTTTTGGATGTACTTCTTGCGGAAACTGAGGAAACTCAACTTGCCACCCAAGAGGATGGTGGATTTCTACAGAACCACCATGGAGTCCATCCTCACCTCCTCCATGACCGTGTGGTACGCTGGAGCCACCACTAAGGACAAACAGACTGCAGAGCATTGTGCTGCTGCTGAGAAGGTGACTGGCTGTAAACTTTCATCTCTCCAGGACCTGTATGTCTCCAGGACCCGGGGGCGTGCAGGTCGGATCACAGCTGACCCTTTCCACCCTGGACACAAACTGTTTAAACCTCTCCCCTCAGGGAGGAGGCTAACAAGGCTAATAACTCTGTATCAGACTAATGTAAACTGAATAACCTGTTCCATTTGCACTGCTCTATTTGCACTATGTGGTATGTTCACACTCACATTTGCTGCTAATCTGTAATTCACCATTTATGCTGCTGTCTCGCTTTAATGTGTTAAATTACTATTTTATTAGATTTTTAAAATCTTATTCTGTTTTTATGCATGCCTTATAGTTATATTGTTTTTTTTCCATAGTTTATTTTTCATTCATCTTTATTACAAGTTTTTTCATGTTGCACGAGTACAACAAAGAAAATTCCTAGTCTGTGAAACCTTCATTGACAATGACAATAAGCTCTATTCTGATTCTGATTATCTAATTTGTAAAAGAAATACATCTCCATTTCTCTATTTTTCAGAGTTTATTGTGAATAGTGTGTTTGTGCCAGTCATGTGACTGTACCACATGCCAGTCATGTGACTGTACCACATGCCAGTCATGTGACTGTACCACATGACTGAGCTGTGTGTGAAGCACACCGGTGTTCACTTCACAATTAGCCCAGAATAAGGTTGTACGTCACGTGACCAAAACGCGTCGGCTTGTTTCTGTTTTCTTTCAATACAGGACTTTTACTTTAGTTCAGAGTGCCTCGGATCATCTTTTTTCTGAATTCATGGACTCCTGGCTCTGATCCTGAAGAGCACCTGACACAGGCACTCACCTTCTCCACATCATAAAAAAATTTAAATTGAAAAGATACTGAAGGAGGATAATTTAAAGCAACGGCAGGAAAAATAATTATAAGAAATCATGTTTGGAACATGGTTTTGCAATTATTAAAACATCTCAAATCAGCTGTACAGTGCTTTATTACTTTGCTGCAAAAGGGTTCCAGGTTAAATTCCTGAACAGTGCAGGGCCTTTCAGTACGGAGTTATAATTGAACCTTGGTCAATATACACAGTACACTGCAGCTGCCAACAGGGACCGTCAGGACAGACATTGAATGATGGGTCAAATGAGTTACCTAATTGCTTTCTCTTAAAGCCACTTTAATGAAAAGATCTACCAATAGCTTTCTAGCCCTTTCCAAGGCCAGAGACTTTCTAAGACTATATTCCTACATACAGTATGCTTGATGAGTCACATTTAAGATTATTATCTTTCATTTCTGAACATGCTGAACAGAATGTGGAAACATTTAGATAAATGCAGTCAGACATAAAGAGGAAACTCAAAAAACTGAACAACAATCAAGTAAATCCACCTAAATCACCTAGTGTCTTCCAGTGTCTTCAAAGCATAAGCAACAGTCTAAAACTAGTAAAGTATTCACCTTATTCAGGAAGTTGCCATGGGGGCCGCCATCTTGTGTTTATGCCAAACTGCAGGTCTGTCTTGAGCTGACATTGGCTTTGAATTTTGTTATTGGTGAAACATGTAACATTTACAACAGACTGCTGTGTAGATATATCCATCAGCTTTGGTCCTTTAGAGCAGTGTTTCCCAACCAGGGGTACGGGGACCGCGAGAGGTTAGCAGGGGGTACTTGGAATAATTTCAGATAAAAAAATAAGATGAAACAAATAGTATTTTTGATTATCATGGTCAAAGAAAAGACATTATAAAACATTTAACTGTAAAAAGTGACATTTTGAGAGCATTTCACGTCTTTTACCTGATAAATAGGAGTTTTTGTCATTCACTTTCTAACTAATCAACAAAACCATCGAAGCAGGGGGTACTCACAGTATAAATGAAAAGGCCCAAGGGGTACATGAGACAAAAAAGGTTGGGAACCACTGCTTTAGAGCATGGGTCCCCAAACCTTTTTGGCCGCGACCCCCAAAATGAACACCTGAACGACTCGGGACGCCCACTGTAAAAAGTAACTTCCTCTTGTAACTATTTCCAGCGGGAAAACTATGTATTATAGCATTTTTATTTTGTTGTTTGGGCCCAATTCACAAATATTTGCTGTCCTAAACTAAACATTACATTGACAAACACTGTTATTTTGTCTTTCTATTTTATCTTGAATTCATCTGGGGACCCCCA
>OMNZ01020392.1:67557-80655 GCA_900303255.1 Lesueurigobius sanzi | reverse complement strand
ATGGGACTCCTCGTGTGTGTGTATGTGTGTCCTCATGTCTGTCCTTAAGTGTGTGTGGTCTGTGCACAGATCTTTAGTCGCAAAAGATTTAAAATCCTCTAGTGTGTGGGCACCTTAACCTCTTAAGCCCTAGGCCTTTTTCTCCAAAAATCATGTCTTTACATCCTAGGTGCACATGGCTAATCTTGGTGTCCACACATTTGGTAGAGCTTTGGGATGACGGTGGAACTGAAATAAAAATAAATTATGTTGTTTGACAATAAAATGAGGTTGCCATAGGTTTGAATGAATTTCCGCCTGAAAAAAACACACACATTTTTCCTCATAAAGGCCTTTTTCCTCCCTGTGGTGTAGGAAATAACAACAGAAATGGATAATCCCACATCAACTGTCACTAATTTGCAACTTTGGAATATTTTTCTGCGTAAAACACGTAGGATAGTAACTGTATCTGGAAAAAAAGTCCCCATTTTCGGGGACTCTAGGTCTTAAGAGGCTAAAGGTCATGTAAACGTTAGATCAGGGGCATTTGAGTAGTTTCTGTTTCATTATGATTTCAAAAGAGTAAACTCAGTTCTTTGGCAATAGCCACTAACCACTTGACCACCACCATGAGTGGAAAAAAAGTGTTATCATTCATATTCTATGAAAAATGCCCAAAATATAAACACAACTGTATATATTGAAGTAAAGGTAGTCAGTATAAAATGTACTTAATTAAAATACTAAATGAATTTGCATGTAGTTTTTTTACTTGACTACTTTCCACCACTACATTGTTTCATCCTGTTACCATCTGCCCTGTGCCGTCTGTCTGAACTCTGCGGTCTCCTCTGATGGCTGAAGGTCTCAAATGCTAGTCCTATAGAGTGTCTTTGAACTTGGCATGTGTGGGGCCCGCCGCCGGTGACTAATGGCGAATGGCGTGAGGTGCCGGAGCGGATCGTCAGGTGTAACAAAGCTGCGGCGCTACACATCTGTTTGCCTGGGTGGAGCGGGCCTAACCGCAGTCATTCGTATTGGTCTTAATTTCCTGGGGCAGTGTGCGAGAGACTTAAAACACTGCGGCGCTAATGGTACCAGGACACAGGTGCTGCAGCTAAAACGGGACACTCCAAAGTCAGCCACAAAAAGGAAATCAAAACATTGTCTGAACTATAATTACACCTCCTGGACATGCTTTAGGAGCACAGCAGGTTATCATGTGCAGACTGGGTGCTTCATGTGACCTCTAGGCCCGTGTTTCTCAAACTGCTGTATGGTTCCACTGGTAGTACTGCTGAAATTTGAGACTTTATTCATTTTTGTTTAATTTATGCTTCACTAACGCGCGACCTGATATCACCAAGTAATTAAGAGTCCAGGGCTAATGTCAAAGTTGTTTGCCCAGGATCAATGTTACAACCAGCCAATCAGGGGTGAAAACTTGAGATGTCGTGACAAAAATTAAGTTTAGGAACAGGGAGCGGTCTGCTGTAATTTTGGATAGATCTATGAGTTGGTTGGTCTGAAAATATACCTAAACCTAACCCTAAACCTAGCCCTAGCCCTGACCTTAAAGATCTCCCTGTCCCTAAACTTGATTTTTGTCATGACATCTCAAGTTTTCAAAGCAGACCGTCCCTCCCGAGCCGACTATATAGATAGACATGGTTTACACCCAGTTTAGAGATAATTTAATCCAATTTAATCCTGATTTGATCCAGATCTGGGCCTGGTGGTACTTGGAAGGTCAAATCTTTTGTGAGGCCGTACGTGATGTGAATAGCTCGAGAACCACTGCTCTAGGTAGTCTAAGTCTAAGTAGACAGTTCTATAGAAACTTTAGGCTACGTCACATTTGTATTATCACTATTAATCACAACATAATAACTATAATAATAACTCTCCTACTGCTACAATGTATTCTAAGACTGTGTTAATTCTTCAGGTGCTACATCCATCTGCAATTTTAGACTTTATTTTGAGATAATTTCATTGATGCTTTTAAATTATGATTTAGCTTGAGGTAGATCTATGTATTTTAGACCTGAGAGACAGTTTTGACCTGTTAGTGGTACATTCAAAGATCAAATATTTTATGAAGTGGGACTTTCTCTAAAATACAGCTACAATCCAACCTCACTAGCTTATGTAGTGTATTCTTGTGTCAGCCCTAAACTTGGCTAAAAAGGTTGCAAGAACAGCTTCCAACGAATATGTATCAACATCGTAGGAATCTTACAACTTCCTCTTATGACCACAAAAAGGCAAAGTAGATACAAAAAAGGGTAGTTTCGGTTGTGTAGAAACAATTTCATTAACTTGTAAGTGGCTCATAAAGCACTGTATAAACCCAATGCTAAATCTCAGTAACAGGTGGATTTATGGAGCATAAAAAAATACATTGGAAAGCTACATTTTGAAAACCAACAGAGGCTCTGTGCTAATTTTGAACCGTTTTATTTTTGATCTGGAAAAGAAAAAAAAAAAAAATCACATAAATAGAAATCACGTCAAAACTCCAGTACAGGTTTTGAATGGGTGGTACAGAATTCACATTATACGCTTGACAGCTTAACAAAGATCTCAGTGTGGACAGACCAGCACTGAGGGCGTTTCTGCTTTAACAACAGTAAGACAATGAAAACAGTACAATATCGTTCATTGACCATTTTCTCGCTACAGTGGTTTGGCTTCAACTTTCTCTCGACGCTGTTCTGAACAGTTAGCGATACAGACAGTGGATGTAAGTATATTGGACATAACAATCTTAACCAGGCCAGTGCACTGTACAGTATATTAGTTAACAATGACCATGTGTCTTGACCCATAGGTGGAAACTCTCACTGGTGTTTGTACATAGAAGTGCCTTATTCAGCGAGCAGCCTCACTACCGTCCCTTTCATGTAATTACTATAGGCATCAAAACACTCCCATCGATCACAAAAAATAATTATTATTACGAAACGGTTGAATTGGTAGTGCTACGGATGATCTTTTTAATCATGTAAAAAAAAAACAATTTTTGCATTAGAGCCCTCCACAAACAGGAGCCTCTTTCCATTTAGTATTAATAAATAAAATATCTTTTGTATACGAAACACAAAAACTGTAACATTTGTTTAAAAAAACAGCTGACGGTGGTTAAAAATCTACATAAATACATTTAAATAATAAATAAATTAAACTTATAAATATACTGCTTTTAACTGTACACAAAAAATGTTGGATTTGTGCAGGAAGAAATATATAAAACACTGTCATTAGAGACAAAATGTACTGTTTACATTTCACACTGTTCGGTTCAGTCTTCTGTTTGATCTCTGAGAAGCAGCACAGCACAGTCCAAAGACATCCTCTTCTTTTCCTCCTCTCCATCGCCATGTCCATTCACTTGTCACTCGTCACATGTCCTGTCCATCCTCGGGGGCCAGTCCATATTCCAGGTTATTCCAGAGTTTGGGAAAAGCCGCCTTCGGGAATAACGCCGACTGAGCTGAAAGCGGTCAGCCTGGCGATCCATCCGCGGCTCCGTTCAGGCTGCTCCTTTCTAGCACAGTTCATCCCCTTTTCAGTAGGACCCCTTCTTGTGGTTCGCTTTTCTATATTGAGGTAGAATTTCTGCATCTTTTGCCTAGAGGATCAAACGAAAAACCCAATTAAATACATGGATTTGGCGCAGGCAGTGCTTAATTTGATCCGGCTTTTGGGGGAACGCATTCCGGGAAATCGGATTTTGAGCTTTATTGGATCCGGGAAATAAAATACTCCTACAACTTTTAAATATACAATTATTTTGGGCTGTTCCCCCAAAAAATCCACCCAGTACACAAGTGTTCCTGAAAATCTGGATTTACAAATTAAGCACTGGGCGCAGGGTTCGCCAAGTGAACTTCTTGCAACTTTTCCTCACCTGTGTCCAGCTCTTCAGTGGTTGGACGGTAACCCTAGTTTGACCTTTTCCTCGCTTTCCACGTCGTACGCTCCCCGCTTGTGAAATCTGTAGCCAGAAAAGAAAAAAATCATCGTCATCACATAAACTGGTCTGTTAGTCTTTACCTATAACGACGAATGTGAATGTGCGAACTCACCTTAGCATCAGTAAAAGTCCAATAATGGTGAGGCACACGGACGACAACACCACAGCGATAACAGCCAGTGCAGTCGTCCGGTTGTAGCCTTCTTGGGGTTTCTCGACAGGCAGCGTGAAAAACTGGCACCGTTCGCCAGAGTACCATTGGTGGCACCTACGAAAACACGCACACACTTTGTTAGACTAATAATTCACCACAAAGCTAATCGATAATCCAATAAACCTAGTACTTACACACAGGATGGGGCGCGGATGTCCCTCAGATACTGGCAGGTGCCGTGGATGCAGAAATCCTTGTACTTCTTCAAACATGGATTTCTCTTTCTTCCCTTGCCCTTCCCCTTCTTTCTGCCCTTCCCTCGCTTTCTGGTGCCCTCTGTCCTCTCGGTTTCCACGATCTCCGACGGATCGTTGGGCTTGCTCGACATTGCGACTACGGAGAAAGATGAATCACGTTAGTCAGATCGAGCCCTGTGTGGGATTAATGCAATAAATGGGTGTGTGATGGGACATACCTCGTGGCGTTTCATAATCTCCCGACAGCCCGTCTTCGTACTGTTCGTCATAGTATTCCTCCTCATCCTCGTAGTCCTCCTCCTCTTGGTTATAGTCCACAGTTGTCGTGCCTAAAGACATGCTCTCCTCCTCCAGCTTTTTGTCTTGAGTTGTTGGTAATAAGTTGATGACTGCTGTGTTCCTCCTGTCACCCTCATACCTGTCCACTGCAGCACCGCTCACAGATGTTGACATTACTGTAAAAGACAACATAGAAAAGTGGACAGTTAGAATGGAGGAAAATAGGGGCCCATAGGTACAGCGGGCCATTCCAAGCTCAGGTGGGCGGGACATCTCTGAGGCAAGTTGAAACATGTTGGGAACTTTGGGGCACCTTTTCTTCGCTCGCCTTCAGAGTGGATCAATGGATCTCATTCAAAAATGACTTTGTGTTGCATCTTGACAATGCCAAAGTATTTCAACCTCATAACGACATACAATCCGAATAACATTTTGTACCGCCACACAAAACGCAAGTACAGACACTTAGGTAATGTCACATAAGAATATGAGTTAAAAATAAATGTATCTAGTTACATAAAGCATGCTTTAAAATAGAGGGATGACCCCGTTAAGTCCAGCATTGACTGGCAACATAAAAGCACCGTAAATGTAATAAAGGGGTTATGAGAGGCCATGCTTTACAAGAAGCCAAAAGACAGCGAAAGAAAATGTTCACCATCAAAAACTTACCAAGTGCGTGAAGCAGCAGAGTTACAACACTGAAGATCCTCATTGTGCCCAAACTCGTAGAACAGTTTAGAATAAAATATTGTAATCCCGTGGCTTGTTCAAAGTTTTCCTTGTTTTTATGTGTTTTGTTTGGAGTTCAAAGAGCGTATTCCGGCTGTGCGCGAACCTTGAGGGTGTGATGAGAGCGCGGTGTTTGCGTCAGAGGAGCGCACTGAAAGAGCGTCCTGACAGAGGCGCAGTGGTATTTATGGCTCAGTCCACCACGCCTACTCTCTCACTGTGAGTGAAACAGAACAGTACAGCGACAGTAAGGGTCAACCGGAGGCATGATTCAAGCCGCCACTGGGTCTATTGTATGTTTCTGCACTTTGATGCCAGGGTTATCAAAGCCTACAACTCCAACCTGTATCTCTGAAGTTACCAGTTCACCCCTTCCCAGTTCACAACCGCATCAAGTCCGCATCATTGAGTATTTATGAACACGTTGGGTCTGCAAACATTTGTGTGCTCCTTAAGCAAGAATTTTACTCTTCTAAATCACTCAGCCTCACGGTCAAAATACAACACACCTGAGAAACTGTGAACAGATAAAGTGCGCCACCAGCTGGAAGAAATGGGTCATCTCACTTTTCAAAGTGGACTCCACTTTGGGAACCACTGATCTAACTAAATGGGCATGCAGTGTATCAAATTAGATTAAAAATAATATATCACAATTAACAGTGCAAAAGAACTATTATCCCAATTAAATTAGTAAGGGTTGATTTTTCCAGCGCACAGTTCCAGCAGGTGGCAGTAAGCGCATGGAAGCATCCTGAAGGAACTGCTCAGAAAAATGGGCGCATGCACATCATGCACATAGCCATCGTAAAACTCTAGATGGACATTGCCATGGTAATCCTTTGGAACATAGTACTCTGGCGGCCATTTTGTGATTGTCCACTCTACTCAAGAACACATACAAATAGGACACTACTTGTTTTTTGTGATTATTCTTTTAATTGTTTGTATGCAAATTTATGGTGCTTTATTTACGGTCCATGTTCAACCAAAATAATGTAAAAAAATATTTTATTATTTATTTAATAATAAATTTATATATTTTTTTTTTAATTTGATGACAAAAGTCAGCATATTTCTAGCCCAACTGGGGGGGGGGCAGTGAAATACTTCTTTGTAATATTAGGACTGCAAAATAATCATTGTTTTATGTTATGTATCATGTATTAAGTCAAATTGATTCCATTGATATGCTGTTGTTCTGATCTTATGCTTCTCTAATGTTGTGGAATTGATTGGAGAGTTGGTTGTTTGGTCGTTTCATGAGAGCTGTCTGTGTACGTGGATGGATGTGTGTATGCAAGTTTGTGCGTTCTGTATTTTTCTTTTTGTTATGGTATTTATCTGTTGTTGTCTTTGTTTTTTTGTGTGTAATGTATTTCTTGCTACCTTCTGTTTTTTTGTCAACCTAAAGCATTTACACTGTTATTTGGCATTGGTTATTTGGTCCTCACATCTTTTATCCTTTCAACATGGTTTAATATTACTACAACAATTGTTGCAGTATTTGGATAACCATACAGTCACAAGATGGCCGCCACATTTACCACATTATTTTGCTATTTCTAGGTGTTTTTGGGCGTGGCTAAGTAATCACATGACCGCGCTGTGACGGGAGGAGTAGAAACATGGCCGACGACACAGCAGAGGTAAACACAGCTGTTGAGCACAACGATTCAAAACTAGTGACAAATCATCACGAAGTTCCCCAGCTCTCCACAGACGGGGAAGGTGCGGACGGGAGCAGCCATGAAGCCAACCCCGAGAACACGGCCTCCACCCCGGCGGCGGAAAGCAGCTGGTCCGCGCCTTTGCTGTCGCTGGCACGGAAGGCCACAGAGAGCATTAGCGGCGGGGTGATCTCCTCCGTTGTCCCGAAGATCGATGGCCAGGAGCCCGCGTCCACTGCGTCCTCCCCGACGGAAAAACAGACCCCAAACGATGTCATCAGCACCGCCAGAAAGTTGCCAGGTGCAGTACGCTTTTGGCTTTTGTACACAGAAGTAGTAGTTTTGCTTCTCTCACATGGAAACTTTACTTCCTTCAGACTTGGAGTGAACTGCCAGAACACATGACATGCCGCGCATAATTTCAGTTTTATGCTCTGATGAATTATACTCTGCTTTGCAGTTCAGGCTACTGTTTGCTTTTACAATACATCAGCTTAATGCTTTAGTTTTGCAAGTGCATGATTTAAACTTTTTTTTGTAATGCCTGTCGTGAGTATTAATCATGGCTTTACATCAGTGAAGTGGCAATTTTATGGAGTTGAGGGGAAATGTATAAATAATTTACATCATGATAACATTTACGGAGATTCTACCTCTTTTTAACTCAAATTATGCACTCCTGTTCAATAAGGAAGTGAAGTATTCACAGAATATGTCAAACTAGGGAAACACTGTTTGTTTAAATGTAATTTGTCTTAACTATTACATGTAGCATAATAGAAATATTAGTCTAACTTCCAATGCTCTTTAACAGTTTTGCCCCCCAAGGATCACATGGCAATTGAAAGATCCAATCTCCTCAGTATGATGAAGCTGAGCATCAAGGTGTTAATCCAGTCCTCGCTTAGCCTCGGCAGGACACTGGACTCCGAGTATCCTCCTCTGCAACAATTCTTTGTTGTCCTGGAACATTGCCTCAAACATGGATTAAAAGGTGAATTAAACCTACGTACAGTATCGTAACCTATGCAGCTTTAGGTAGTGCAGTCACAACTCAGCCTCGATTGACGATGCTGAG
Organism: Lesueurigobius sanzi; assembly: GCA_900303255.1. Taxonomy (NCBI): domain Eukaryota; kingdom Metazoa; phylum Chordata; class Actinopteri; order Gobiiformes; family Gobiidae; genus Lesueurigobius; species Lesueurigobius sanzi. Next base: position 72,524 of record OMNZ01020392.1, on the reverse strand, counting down.
ATTTAGTAGGTATAAGGACCCACCTCAGCATATGTGGATTTGCCATACTTCACCTGAAAGGCCAGACCCTCCAGAAACCTGTATTGAGCTTTAGCCATTGGAGGCCAGAGCTTGGTGAAATTATATTCACCTTTCCGAACATCCTGGCATTTCCCCATACACACCAATGCAACACGACCCAGTGTCGGTGAAAACAAAACCGATATCTGTTTATATCGCACTTTTACCTCTATAGGCAGGTTGTTATAGAGTCAAATCAGAGAGGGACATGCACATCTATCATCTTTAGAAAGAAAAGAAAAAAAGTAAACATATTACAATACATAGTACAGTTACATAGTACATATTTTACATCATGCAAAATGCTTATGCTTTTTAGTGATTAAATCAACATTACAGTTTATATATTTTTACCGTAATAACTGTTAAAACTAAAAAACTACTTAAGCCATTTTTTTGTACTTGCAGCCAAGAAGTCTTTTATAGGCCAGAACAAGTCCATCTGGGGCCCTTTGGAGCTGGTGGAGAAACTGTGTCCAGAGTCTGTAAATATTGCCACAAGTGCCAGAGACATGCCCGGTATCAAGTGAGTCACAAGAGGACACCGCACACTATGTCACTGTATGTCTGTTCTAACATAACATGTTTTGTTAGGACCGGGTTGGGAAGAGCAAGGGCCTGGCTGCATTTAGCCCTCATGCAAAAGAAAACAGCTGATTATATGAAAGCTCTGTTGGACCGCAAGGATCTCCTGAGGTTCATACAATTACTGTTTAACTTCACATCAAGTGTCCGTGTATACTGTATATGTGTTTTATTTAAAATGTGTTCGTCACCAGTGAATTTTATGACACTGGGGCTCTGATGATTGAAGAGGAAGGCTCTGTGATGGGGGGACTGCTGGTGGGGATCAATGTTATTGACGCTAACCTATGTATCAAAGGAGAAGACCTTGATTCTCTGGTAAATAAAACGGTATATTATATATGTGGAAGTATATGTACTGTGGAGCGGACTAACACATGGCATCTATTTAGGTTGGAGTAATTGACTTTTCACTTTACTTGAAAGACCCTGCAAACAATGAAACTTCAAAAGAGTAAGGAACCACTTTTTCTGTTGTGTTATAATTAATACATTGTGTAATAATGCGTTAGACAAATGCCTACTTTGTATTTGACTTTGTTTTAGTGAATCAAAGATGACAACGATTCTAGACCAAAAACACTACGTGGAGGAGTTAAATAGACATCTTAGTGGAACAGTTACAGACCTTCAGGCAAAGATGGACTCTCTTGAGAAGACCAACAGTAAACTTGTTGAAGAGGTAATTCCCCAAAGAATGTGTTAAAGGCACTATACCTGATATATGAATGAATAATCAGAATAAAATGAGGTATAGAGCCTTTTAAACTAATGATTTGATTGTGAGGCTTATGTGAAAGAAAGTGTATTTGTGCCTCTTCAGCTGACTGCAGCCACTGACCGAATAAACTCGCTCAGAGAAGAACAGGAACAGCTACAAAAGCAGAATGAGTCCATCCTGCAGTCCAGCCAAAAGAAGGAAGAGGTTAGGTCTCGTTCACTGAACAAAACCCCAAAACATAAATGGAACATCCTATTTTAAATGTGCACTGTATTTTCAATATCAGGCAGCACTGCAGGACAGCCAGGTGGAGCTTGAGACCTACAAGCAGACTCGACAAGGCCTGGATGAGATGTACAATGTGGTGTGGACGCAGTACAAAGAAGAAAAGCGTATTCGCCAAGTCTGTCTCAAAAGTAATTGATTGTAGCGAACCCTGAGACTTTAAGGTATTAGAGTTTTCTGATTTTAGGAGCTGGAGCATGAGTTGGAGTTACAAGTTGGGCTAAAGCAAGAGATGGAGATGGCCATGAAGCTGTTGGAGAAGGACACAAATGAAAAGCAAGACACACTTGGAGCTCTGAGGCTGCAACTTGACCAGGTCAAGACTCTAAACCTTCAAATGTTTCAAAAAGCACAGGTATAAAAATAACCTGATTATTTTAGCCTGGTGAAAAATGCAAAGTAAACTTAACAATTTTTATATCATGTTTCTGAAGGCTTCAAAGCAGGAAGCAGAAAAAAAGCAGGCAGAGGCGGCACAGCTTGAGCAGAAGATGCAGGAAATGGAAAAGACTATGGAGGACCTAGAGATGAGGTCTGCATATCCAAATGTGCTGGTATTATCTCCACATTCTGTAGTTTTTCATAACATTTTCATAATCTCAAACCTTTTTAATATTACAGATTACAAAAGTCAGAACAAGAGCGTCAATGCAGTGACCAGACCGACAAACACATGCGAGATGAGCTTGAAGGGAAAGTGACTGTGCTCCAGAAACAACTGTCTGACCTCGATGCACTCAGGTGAGCATTACCTACAATCTAAATTAATGTTTTTTTTTACATTATACAAACTCTTTGTGAAGTAGTTATACAGTAAATAGTATCGTTCATTTGTAGTCTTCTATTTTGTAAAAAGGACCACACATCTGTTATGTTTCCTTTTTGTATTCGTTTTGAAGGCTGGGTTTGGAGAACGAGCTGCACACAGAGAGGGAAAAGAGACAAAGTCTACAGAAAGCGCTTCAGAGGGAGCAGGACAACAGCGCAGAACTACGGACACAGTTGCAGCAACTACAGGGGCTCCATGCAGTCAGTTTAGCCTTTTCATTTTACTAATAGGACTCAATGAAATACAACCATTTTGATATGAAAAAGTAAATAATGCATAGTATGTTAAAGGTACTATACCTGATTTTTTAAATTACAAATAATGGAAGAGGGAACGAGTAAAATAAATTGATATTTGTGGTTGAAAACTCATTGCTAACTTACCTAACACATTTCTAAAGTCGTGTTTCTTCTTAGAGATGAGTTTATAAGCACATTTCACAACTGCCGGGGTCACTTTTTAGGGTCATAGTCACCGAAATGCAAGAAAACTAGCCTGAAAACACATGGAATTTACAATAAATGCTTTATATTTAGATTTCCAGAAATGCAATATACTAATAAAGGAAAAAACTTATTTCATTCCACTACTAGCAAAAAATCAGGTACAGTGTCTAAGTCTGAATTCCTTTTTCTATTGCAGGAGTTGGAGGGCCTTAAACAGGAAAAGCAGAAACTCCAGGAAAAGTGTGAGCAACAGGAACAGGCTCTACAGGAGATGGGACTGCACCTCAGCCAGTCAGTATCTGGAGCCGTTATCAGTACATCAATGTATACTTGGAATAAACGTGTATATCTTTTATTCACAGGTCAAAATTGAAAATGGAAGATTTCAGGGAGGTTAATAAAGCACTAAAGGTAAACAGTTATCCATACATTGAGAGTATGCTGTGCCCATTCGCCTCAAGGGTTTTTCTTTTCAGGGCCAAGCCTGGTTGAAAGACGATGAAGCTACTCAATGCAAGCAATGCCAGAAGGATTTCTCCATATCACGCCGAAAGGTATGCTGACATTATTAAACCCTCGAGTGCTTCTGTAGCTTTGGTAACGACTGCCGTTTTGTGCAGCATCACTGTCGAAACTGTGGAGACATTTACTGCAACAGCTGCTCCAGTAACGAGCTGGCCTTACCCTCGTACCCCCGTCCCGTTCGTGTGTGCGACATCTGCCACTCCCTCCTGCTGCAGAGAAGTAACTCCTCCTCCAACTCTTGACATTACAGTATTTCCACAAGAGCAATGTACCTGCACTTAATATTTGACATGGAATTTAAGAATACCACAGAATCTACGAGTGTTTGTAGCAACTAACATGGATAATGTACTTTTTACAGGCTGTTAACAAAAACCTGTTAAAATTGTTTAGTTTGAAGAGAACTGAACTACCATGTACTCTATGGTTAATGCTGGATTTATGAGAAATGTAATTTTCAAATATATATTTTAGAATGTACTGGAAAATTATGAAATGTCTAAACTTTCTGGTCATTTGGACAAGACCCTTTTTATCTTAACATTTGATAAAATAAAGTCTCATGCAATTGTTTTTTCCAGACTATTTTATTCACTTTTTGCACATGAATTACAAATACCATGTAAAGCAGTATAAACCCTCAAATCAGCAGATTTAAAATGTACCTGCCTGGAGTCACACTAATCTGTAACTGCCTCGTCAACATCTTTATAAAACAAAACATGCTCAGTGTAAGCCTGTTAGAATTTGAACTGGAAAAAAAACTAAACATGTAAAATATAGAAGGATTAGAAAACATTTTAGCACATGCTTTCACACATTACACATGTCAAAGCCACCAGCACAGAGTGAAAATCTGGAGGAATGGACAAGTGACAAAAACGGCACGGTCTCTGGGTAATAAAACAAAGCACAGATCCTGTAATGTAATAAATCTGTAACTAAGAATACAAACAGCACTTCAACAGTCTGGACAGAAGAGAACAGTGTCTGGGGGTTCATCCTCTTAAAACAAAATCCCACTTTCAACAATCAAACCTACTGTTTGTTTCCTACACAAGACATACATTTCCAGTACGTTCAGCAAATAGCCGAGTTAAAAAAAAGGTAAGTGAACAAATTTACATTCCCCATCCCCCTCCGATTCCATTCATCGATCCTCGACTTCCACCTCCACCGCCGCCACCGTAGTAACTGCTTCCCATTCCACCCTGGTTACCTAACAAGAGACAAAATACACACTATAGGACCGCAAAGTTCTGCAATACAAAGTCATCCAACACAACAATCTCAAAATTTCACCCCTTAAGAGATGTTTTGTACAGTTTATTTACAGAGAGACGCTAAGAGACTATCTTTATTCTATTTTATTTTATTGTTACTATTATTACTATTACGTGTTTGTGCACCCCCCTGTGTGATACTGTCCTAAGAGCTGGAAAAAAATCCCATGGACCCCTGAAAGTTCTACATAGCAAATCAATATTACATAACATTGTTTCTTTGCTTTTAACTT
>OMNZ01020392.1:54228-67537 GCA_900303255.1 Lesueurigobius sanzi | reverse complement strand
CAAAATTTCACCCCTTAAGAGATGTTTTGTACAGTTTATTTACAGAGAGACACTAAGAGACTATCTTTATTCTATTTTATTTTATTGTTACTATTATTACTATTACCTGTTTGTGCACCCCCCTGTGTGATACTGTCCTAAGATCTGTTGTGACAAGTAAATTTCTCCATTGTGAGATCAATAAAAAACTATCTTATCTTATTGAAAGAAAAAAATCCCATGGACCCCTGAAAGTTCTACATAGCAAATCAATATTACATAACATTGTTTCTTTGCTTTTAACTTAATTGTTGCTGATGTTCAGCACTTTATAAAGCACTTTTAAAAAACAGCTCAGTCAGTCAGGCAGCATGTGTAAATTATAACATTATATAAGCGTTAAATGCTTTTTAGGGGCCTAGATATATTTTATTTGAATAAAAATAAATAGCAGGATATGATTAATTGTACTCCCTTCAAAAGCACAGCTATTTGATTTCATGAAGACCAAAGAATAAAATGTATTATTCCAATATAGCAGTCACTTGACTATGTTCTGGACCTTTACTTGGCAATTAATTTTTCACAAATTGACCCCTGGTTTAAATGATATCAAGAGTGCCTACATAATTACATTTTCTTACTGTTCCAAGAACAGGGTTAGTCTCCTGCAACATCAACAGGAAAAGAAATGCTGTGTTCTAAAAAAGGTCAACGCATGTACTTTTTACACCTTCTGTGCAAATTTAAGAGATGACACTCACTGTAGTCATTGTAGCCACCCATATTTCCTTGGTTGTTATATCCACCAGAATATCCCGAATTCATCTGGCCTCCACTGTACGACGATTGACTGCCTGAAAATGCAAAACAAATTAATAAAATAAAATACAAGATTTAACTTAAAGCTGGCAAATGTGTGACTTACTCATGCCACCCATCATCTGACCGCCATACGTGCCATTGCTGCCACCTGCTGTTGAGTTTAAGAACAGCTCCACATAGCGATGCTCTGAAGACAGAAGAAACCGTGAGTGTCACCCCTCTACCACAGGACTTCAGACTAACATTTTGATCACTGCACAAACATTTATCCCTCGTTTATATGGTGGCCACTGTATACAGTTGTGGCCAAAAGTTTACTTATGCATCCCATAGAATATAAATAACACAAAACCTTTATTTCACTCGGTTAGTGGTTGCGTGAAGCCAATTGTTAAAAAACCTGTCCGCTTATGCATTTCAACTACAGAAACTAGCCAAATGTCTCTGATCAACAGTTTACACATTGTGCATCTTGAAACAATTGTGTCCTGCATTTCAGCTGAAGTGAGTTTCTTTTCTTTGCTTCTGAACAATTTCCCTGGCAGTTGTTGAAGGTCATGTAAACTTTAGATCAGACATATGAGTAGTTTCGGTTTCATTAGAATTTTGACAATAAATGGCTTTGCACAACCACAAAACATGAGTGGAAAATAGGATTTTATCGTTTTCATATTCTATTAAAAGATTAAAAAGGGTATGTAAACTTTTGGCCACAACTGTAAATACTCTAGTCTATGCTGTATGCCATTTGAATTCATCATCGATGACTGTACATTTAACAAATCATTTGACAATAAACTAAGGACATACTGTAGCCATTGTTATGGCTCTTACGCCATTACTAGCCCATAGATCCAAAAAGATGATGATACAACTACAGCTCATTACACTCTGGAGCCGTGCCTCAAGACACATGGAAATAATACGCACGCATGTTTGCCTTGTCTTTGGACATGGCTGCCACTGCATCTTCATGAGTGGCAAACTCCACATCTGCCTCTCCAGTCACCCTTCCATCTGGCCCGATCTCAATGTGGACCCTCACAGGATTCAATGGTGAGAAGAACTAAAATTGGAAGGGAAAAAAAAAAGCTTAAAATAATTTAAAAAAAGAAATATACGCATCTTTGACTATAAACAGTGGTCCTTACATTGTATATATCATTCTCTGTTGCTCTATATGGCAGTCCCCTCATGTGTACACAGTGACCAGTTGTACTCTGGAAAGAAGAGCCACCATCTGCATACCGTCCATCGGACACACCTAAACACAAAAAATGGATAAAGAATTATGGAGGGTTGACTCCCCGTATGAATCTATTCATTCATACGGGGCCGTGTTGGGGAGTACTTTCTCGTCCATGAAGGCAAATCTATTCTCTGCATTTGACCCGTCCTAAGCAGCTTCTTGACATTTACATACCTCCTCCGTATCCCCCACGCCGCATTCGATCATAGGCCCCCCCACGGCCCATCATGTTGTACCCACGACCCCCAGTGGGCCGGTCGTAGGGTCCCGGTCTCTGCATGCCCATGGGCTTCCTCTGGGGTTCGTAATGCGTCCGCACCTCAGCGCGGCTGCTCTTGAAGATCTCAATGTACCTGAGACAATACATTATCACAGTAAGGACATGCACCAGACGGGAGCTTACCACGACTGCATTAACAATATTAAACTGGGCTATGTATAAATTCTATATGCTGTCATTGTATAATCCATGGATAGTAAAACACCATGTGATCTAAAAAGTAGCATAAATTAAATGTATTTTTGCATTTTATTGTGACCACTTTTCTTATGGTTAACTTAAGAATTGTATCATGATCAATGTTGCATCAAAAGCCCCTGCCATGACCGGCCATATTGTAGTTTGAAGGGCAGAAAGGGCTCCAACCCATCTGCAGCCCACCCCAAGCAGTACCTGTGTAAGTGGGCTCCAGATCCTTGGGTACACTATCTAACTGATTACAATGTTTGGGAAAGGTGCTTACCATCATCAGCCTGGGTGTAACTTTAGTGCTAAGACACCATTTATTATCTTGTGTTCAATCTCATTTTGATGGTGACTAAGCACTAATGTCCCAAAATGTAGGGCAAGTAATGTTTTAGCCTTGTTTAGTCAGTTATGTGTATTGAGCAATTACTAAACATGATTGTGTGTGATTGAGATGTTAAAAAAGGTGCACACCATAAGAAAAGCAACTTATCCAGCCAACCAACCAACCATCCCCACCTGTGCCCTATTCTTTCCTTGTGTTTCTTTAGAGCCTTTTCAGCTATATCCTGTGAAGCAAACTGCACGAAGGCCTCCCCCGTACTCCTCCCCTGGATGTCCACCGGCAATGTTATCCCATTTGGCACGATTTCCAACCCTTCAACCCAAGGACAGATAACCCCAGCAGGGGACATATTAAATCACAAGCCCAATCACAGACACTTTCTCTAAACAAAGAGATAGACAACTTATGAAAAAAACTATAAACACATACAGTTTTAGTTATCAGTGATGGCTTATTTAAGAGAGTTACAATGACTATTGAAAATATTAGAAAATAGAATGACAGGGACAGAGACTATGAAGAAGGACACCGTGTAGAACAATATGATGCTGCTATTGTGTCGATAAAGGAAAAGGTACCTATGGGGTAGGGCTGGGCAATAATATAATTTTGATTGCAGTTTTATTAAATCAAAAATATAGGCTTTTTTTCCCACTTTATGGCTCTTTGTCCCAGACAATGAAAAAAAAAGTCTTGACATAATCCTTTTTGTTTACCATATCGCCCAGCCCTACTATGGGGTGACACAAGTTAGTTGGTGATACAGTTAAGGACTATTCTGTGTACAAACAAATATATTATTAAATTTTTGGGAAAGAGGGAGAAAAGTTAAAACTTCAAATCAGAAAGAAATACAAAGAAAAGCATAAAAACACAAAAGTTAAACTTTGAAATATACAGTAATAAATATCTACATTAATATTTAGAGAGAAGATTTTACCTGCGAAAAACTGTACAATTTCCTCTTTGCTACAACCAAATGGAAGGCCTCGAAGTCGGACAAGTCCATCTCCGATTGTGTCTGGACAGTTTGGACCAGTGTGTTTCAGAACCCAGTCCATTTCAACGTTGTTGGACTTGAAAACTGCCAGAAAAACAAAGTACATTCATAATCCAGTAATAATATATTTTAATACATTTGTGCCACTTCGTTGTTAGTATACCTTCCACATATCTATGGCCCATTGTTTCTCTGTCTTTCTTCATAGAAACTTTCATGTCATCTTCTGTTTCCAATTCAATAAACGCCTCACCACTGGGTCGGCCCTCTCTTGTGTATGTAAAGTGTATTCCGCTCGATCCAGTGAGAACTTTGCAATCTGCAACGCATTTCATTTTTTTAATACAATAATCCTTTACTATGTTATTCTAATGCTAATGTACGATTGTTTACCAGAGAAAAAACGCATAACTTCATCAGCGGAGCAGGACCATGGGAGACCCCTGATGCGTACTACATATCCCTCTTCAGCCATGACTGGTGATATTCCCTGAAACAGAATGGCTAGTTCAGTCAACAATAAATGATGTACAGGTTTTTAGTGTTATTTTTGTAATTTATGCCAACTTCAAATTTTCATTCAATTTGCTTGAGAGGCAATTGTTGGTGTGTACACGCTCTAAAATAAAATAACTCCCTGGACTCAGAATAGAAATCATGGGATATGGACCAGCTTGGTATCTTAAGAGTTATTGTAACAAGTAAATTTAGTAAAAATGGAGCTACATAAATAACGTTCTGAACTAGCAGTGGGCTTTGCACTCTACTCCATAAAACAATCCATGGTAAATATAGTGACAAGTGGGAAGATGGGATTTCTTTCGTCTATTTAGATGTTTCACAAAGTAAGTTCACCTAGGATTGGTGTATTAATTTTGAACACAACATTTAGCTAGCATGTCGCTAGTCTGCAAGGCTAAATCGCGGACACGGGTAAGCTAGCGCAAAAAGCTAACACGGCAACAGAGAGCATGCAAAGAAAATGTGGTTATATTTATTGAAATGTGATAGATAGAAGTAATGCATGTTTAAATACCCGCATTACTTAATATTTAGTTGGGATATGAAAACTAGCATCAAGCTGTATTTTTTTCCACGCAGAATACCGCACCCAGACTAGAACAAAAGCGGCCTGCTCAGCCTGCGCCATGTTATTAGCGGTGTATTGTGGAACAAAGGCAAACTTTTGCTAAACTAACATCGAAGATTACTGCTCTAGGTTTAGTCAATCTTCAGTTTAAATGTTTATGACATCTTAAAATTCCCGACTCATTGAATAAGCTTTGATACTAAAGATACTCAATTACCTGATACGATCCTCGATAGAACACGCGCCGGGCAAATGTATGAACGGACCTGCGTGATGCTGCAGTTGAAGCCTCGAGTTGGGTTGCCAGATTTAAGAAAAGTCCCCTTTCAATGCAAGGTCAATGCGATGCTTTGCATTGTAAACCTCACAGACGATTTTTGGCAACAGCATCAAACAGATAACAAAATGCCCAAAGACACTAAGTAATGGAAAAGTCCAAAAGATACTGGATGAGCAATGACAAACAATCTTTGGATGGGAAATATACGGAATCTGGCAACTCCGTGCTCCGAGGAGCGGGCGCCACTCAGCGGCCACGCCCAACAAACATGACGTAGGAGTGGACATGCTGCAAGCACAGGCCACAGACACCGACCTAAAGTCATGTTAAGCTTAAACTTACCCGACCACCACCTGACACCTGTATCTCGTTTGGTTATCCTGTCCAACCGCCCTGCATTTAGATAATGTCCCACTTTTTAAATATTACCAGAACTGAACATTTAATTATTTGATAAAATAGCCATGCGCCTCGCATAAAATGTTATTTATTCAGGTTTTCTGTGTGCGGTTGGTTGATAGCAAAATGAGGTTAGAAATCCCCAAACATAAATTAAGTAGTTCTATAGGAGTAAATGTTATATTAAATCTGTCTCACCATGTCCCACTTGAACTACTTTTTCCGATGGTCGCTCTGTCTGTGCTTATTTTGAATTAGCATGAACGATTATTAGTCGTGGAACTTCACTACAAGGCCAAACAATATGATCATTGAGGGTAACAGCTTTCTAATTAGTATGCCCCTCCAGTGTCAAGTTAGATTTCACTGCCTAATTTTCTGCAGAAATATGAGGAAACAGCTGCCAACTAAACTCAGTGTAACACATACATTGATATTAATGTGTAGTCTTTCATTGTAGTGTAACTAATGTGCGACAGTAATGTTAGTTTATAGTTTATTCAAGATATTTTTGAGCTTTTTGCTCAGACAGCAATTGTATCAGTAGTTTCTTCATTGGTAGTCTTCTTGATAGTGCTCTGGGATACATTTTTTGTAAAAAATAATACAAAAAATAATAATAACAGCACATAATTCGTAAAATCCAATGAAATCCAGTACATGTTCTAAATTTGATTTTAAATATTTTGTTACCCTAAAGTATTATAAGAGGCAATAACTTAAAAGTAGGGTCCCAATTATTTGTGTGGCAATTTTAAGCGTCTCGTCCCAAAACAGTATTCGTTCCAAATAAATGAAGAAATGAAAAACAAAAATGTCACTTAGTCTATGTCATAAGTATTACAAACACTGTTTAAAATCTAAAAAAAAATCATAATAATAATAATAATTAGAGTAACTATATAGTTTGTTTTGTTTTTGTTTTTGAATCAAATGAAGCCCTACCAAGTTGGGATAAACTAATACAGCTAACTCCTGTTACTGGCCTTCCATGTCAAGTCTTGACGTTCGTTCACAGCCTCGTGATATCGGTAAACCTAACATGACGTTGCGGTCCCGTATTTGATGGGCATTTTACATGGCCAATGAGAAGCCCGTTTAGTTTCCGCAAACCCAATGGGGCCATGAGAATCTTCCATAGAGGCGGTCTTTCTGAGAAACAGTGCGTATCGGGTTAGGTTGTTAGAAAGTTAATGGCTGGGGGAAAGAGATCCTCCTCAACCCTCGCTTCGGGAGAGTTTCTGGATTCCCTGAAGTAAAATCACGCAAATAACCTTAAACAAAGAGCCTGGACGGACGCTTAAGTCAACAACTAGCGCGTTAACACAGTATCGTGAACATAAGTATGCAGGATGCAGTAGCCGGGACGGCAATGCTGACGGACGGCTTCGAGGACGAGATTGACTCGGTGACTCCTCGCTCCCCAGTGGCAGGGATGGGGGTAGGAGCGACACCAGGAGGAGTCGGACTGGGGGGCATTGGGATTGGTGTAGGCGGAAAGAAAGTACGCTTGTACGGTGAGCAAAGCGGGCCTGCTGCAGAGAGACTGGATTTCAAACTAGCGGCTGCGGCCGTCCTCTCCTCTGGTCCTGGATCCGGCAGCGACGAAGACGAGGTTTCAGAGGTAGCTACGCTAAGCTAAGCTAAGTTAGCTAAGCCCTACTAGGGCTAACCAGGGCTAGGCAGCATTCCGCTTTAGCGAGCTGGCTGTTAGCTAAGACCTAGCTCACAGTTGGCAGCCACCCCCTCCCAGGCCGCTGAAATTACGTAAATTATCCCCACACCTTACTCAAATAACACTTCTGTTCACCCCTAGCTCGAATACAATGTTTGATGTGTACAATGTATGTTAGGGCAGTTGCAGCTGCCCAGGTTAGCCGGGGAAAATGTATTATTTATGCGGCCCAGGCTGCAACTACGGCCTTGTTCGGGGGTAAGAGACGGCGGCCTCGCTTGGTGCTGTCCTCTCGCAACACCATCACAAGTTTGCAACCCTTCCCCAGGCTTTAGCCACAACACGCAGAATATGTCCGCTATCCCCTGGACGGACTCCGCTTGATATGGTGCAATTACGTCACTTTTCTTAACCATGTAAACAGTCTGTTCATATCAAAGGTAACTTTGCAACCATGTTGATTGCTTTACTGGCTAATCAACTGGGATTTTCGAAAGTCGGTGTTTACATATAATTGTTTTTCGTCCTTCTCACCCCTCAATCAGCGATGTATTGATGCAATGTCAACTTTATTTGCGTTGTCACGATTGTGAGCAATTTTACCAGTGCTGTCTGAAATGGAACAAGTGTGGTGACAGCTCACCTAAACATGCTGCAATTTTCAGTAGGAATAATAGATTTAGCACATAGTTAGGCAGGACTATAAGGATGACAGAATCACTCCTCCTTTTGTTTAACACCAATTCAAATTGTGTTTGCACCAATTATAATGTAAATTATTGCACAGCAGACCTTAATTAGCCCTGTCCAGTTACTACTCGGTTATGTTTGTTTTTAGAAGGCAAAGTACAGAAACTAACTGGGGAGCTGCCTCTTCAGGTATCCCTCAACACTTCAGACACCAATCGCAATGCATACTGCCACTGTTTGCACTGTAGTTTGTTCTGCCCCCAGAGCATCCATCCGCTAGCTACAACTTTATGAAAGCAGCGAAAGTAACAAAGTTGGACGTCACAATTGAAGCTAGGAAATTGCCAGCTTAAAATCTATGACTTCTTAGGTCATGTTTGTGGATTCTGCTAGTTTGCAAAACATTTCTTTAAGAGTTGTCTGCTGTGCAGTTTCAACCCGGTGGTGAACTCACTGCTCTGGGCTGTAGCTAAAATCTGAGCCCCAGGATTAAGCAGATGCCATTCTAGGCCTTTCCAGCTCTGTGGATACCATCACTCTGGGAACTGTAGTTCATTAATGGTGAACACTGATGTCCATTGTTGATTACAAAAGCCCTCATAGAACTACATTCCCCATGGGTTGTTGTGCTTTGCATTCCTATCCTATAGCTGAATTGCATTGCAGAATACAGACTTTCTCCAAATATTTGCTCACTCTCTGTGCCTCAAAATGCTACAGTCTGTCTGTATATGGCTAAGATTTGGAATTCATGACCTACTGAAGGCTGATACAGTTTTCTTAACATTTGTTTACATGTTGTATTTATGCAACCTCTTGATTACATTTATGACATTGCTCATTACTTTGTTAGTACACGTCAGTATGTGTAAAAGTTATTTTTCATAGTCTAATTAATTGAAAACCTAGTGTATTTTAAGTGTAAAATTGTGTTACTAAACACACAGGTGTGTGGTATGATGGTATGATGTTGTGTCTATGCTCCGGCAGCTGACTCTCAGCTGAATCTGGCCATGTGAACTGGGGTTGTAGTTCCTACTGCTTCCTATGCTGTCAGTCTGTTGTCCCAATGCTCTCTTTGCTCCCTTTGTGATGGAGAAATAGTAAACAAACATGGGTTTGTGACTGACGTTTTATAGGTTATGAATGTGCACTTTAATTAAACAAGTTTATATTTTACGATCTTGGTGATAATTTCCTCAAACAGATTTTTTAAACACTTCTTTGGTTTATCTAAGGTGGAGTCCTTCATTCTGGACCAGGAGGACTTGGACAACCCCATTATGAAGACAGCCTCAGAGTTGCTTTTGTCCAGTGCCACAGATGGGGTCGATTTGAGAACTGTTGATCCAGAAACACAGGCACGGCTTGAAGCTCTATTGGAAGCTGCAGGTATGAAGGCTTTTTAAAAATTTAGCCATGACACATAATTATTAGCAGAACTCTACAGAGAAGAAATTGAGTGTTTTTTTTTTCTCTATAACTTATTGTACATTTTCTTAAATTAATGTTTGACCTCTGGAGGGTCCTTTTTACCAGTGTGAAACGATCGCAATCACTACACAATGTTGTTGTTGGGAAGTCTTTGTATTACTCCAACTTTTGTTGTAGACGTTCTGTAGGTATTGAACCAGTATTGTAGGTGTTCAGTTTGTAGATTAATCCAATAGTGCTGGGTGTCCTGGCCTGGTTTGGGCTTATGAACATTACCAGGTAGATTAACACTGCAATGCGCTTGAGCCTTTCCAGCATGCAGAGAGCCCACGTTGAACTGCTAATGGCTAATCTCATTCTACTGTAGTTCCCCTCCCATTCTCCCTGCCACAGCACAAGAGTTCACACCAGTCAGCTCAATCATAACAGAATATGTCGTTTTTGGGGTGCCACAGTCAGTTGTATTGTTTTAGTAGTTTAGATGCAGTTTTTTCTAAGATTGAATTATTGACAAGTAGCGTAAACCAACTTGTAAAAAACTTCTGTGTGAGCTTGTGATTTCTTTTTGTGACGCATGCTGCACAATATCACACTGGCTGACATTTCATTAAATTTATTTCTAGAGTTTGACATACATCATCCGATTATTAGAAGACCTTGGCTTGAGTGTTTTTGCAACAATGTGCAATTCAGAGTGAGGGTGAGCGATGTGAACTGTGTTGTGGAGATGTCCTGCAGCTAGGGAGTAATTGAGTGTACAACTGAGCAAAAAGTTTGTGTGCAATTTGAGATTTTGGGCTAATAATAAGGTGATGCCCATAAGCAACGGAGCTACAGATAATTTGCTATATATATATATGATCAAAATTGATATTAAGTACCACGTGAATGTAAAACCCAGCTAAAAATACACTTCGTTGCAATTTTGCTGACCAGCGTACGTTGTGATCTGATTTGAGACCTGCCTTTTAACATCAGAGAACAGTCCATGGTGCACATTTTAAAGTTGTCTTGGGGCTTTGACTTTTGAAAGACTGAAATATGAATGTACTAAACTAATACAATAAACATATGTAGAAAATGTCTGTAGTGAATTTCTCCACTGTGAGATAGTTTAGGTTAAACTACAGCCAGGTTTAATAGTGCACAATAAGGTAATATAAAGACCCAACACGCTTAACAAATCGCGGAGGTTGCAAAATGTATTTGATTGTAGTAAATCTTAACAATGATGATGACGTGATCTACCTCAACAGCACTATTGACATCTATAGTTCTTGATTCATGAGCTATGTATTCAAAGATACAATAATCAAAAGTAATGTCTTGTGCTACAACATGACGTTTGAGAATTAGTATTTCACAGTATTTGTTTATGAGATGAGTCTTGTAAGCAAATAAGTCTTCAAAGTAATTGTTATTGAAGATTATTGACCTCTGGAGACAGCAGCCTGTACAGCTTCACAAACCATGAGCCTTTATAAGCTACTTGACATTTTTTTAAGTCATGCAAATTCTTTATTTTTTCATAGTTTATTATTTATCGTTATTACAAGAGTTCCATGTTGCACGATTGCGCCGAAGAAAATCCCTTGTCTGTGAAACCTTTCATTGACAATGGCAATAAAGAAAAACAAAATTTAGATCAGAATGTTATTGGTGTAAACACGGGGGCGGAGGGGCAACACATGTAGTTCAGCCACTGTGGGTTAGCTGCTGGTCATTACAAACGGAAACACTGCAAAATTGTTGTATCTTAAGCAGGAGTGCAAAATGACTTGTAATTTAGCCAAAATTGTAATTTCATTGGTAGCAAATGGGATGGAAAAAGCCTGCACACTTAATAAACTGCATTTATTATTGGGGCAACTTTTCGATCCCAGTGGAGTAGGAGTGTGTTGGCTTTTTTCACCCTTGATGTCCACTGTAGTATCCTTGCACATCGTAATATAGCCTCATTGATTGAATATTTGCAATTAGCAAATCAGAATAATATTGAATGGATCACATGCCTTTGCCAGATGCATATAAAACATCATCATTATAGGGTCAAAATATGTTCTTCTTTTTTATCAAGTACGATTTGTCTTTTCAAGCCAACTTAAGCCATATATGGGTCATAGATTGTCACGATAGCCTAGAGTTTGGGCCCACAGCTACACCAGGTGAGAACCAGTGATTTTAGGTAATGTAATGCCCTCTGCAAAGTTAACAACTAAATATCCCGTCTCCAAAGAGTCACATACTGTATTAAACCTGCCCTGTAGTTTGCAACTCCACAAATCTGCTCTGTAATATATGGGATTCTTGTATTAGTTCAGCAGTTCAAATGTTCATGCTCCTGCAGGTATCCAAAATGTGCACAGTGGTCTGAATTATGATTTTTTTTTAAACGTGAATCAACAAATCTAATTGCAGTCATAATATTTGTCAGGAAAATTGCTAAAGTTCTTCAAATGTTGTCCAGCCCTTATCTAAGCTACTTTTGTAAATGTTCTACTTATGCCTTTAGGTTTTTAAGTGTAACCGGTTTCTGGAAAACGAATTGTGCTGAGTCAAGAAGAGCTCAATGTGATTGATAATAATAATGCACACATTTGACAAGTTAGCCTTCAAATAGTCAAGATGTAGCAAGAGCCCGTGTTTAAGAGTTTATGTGCGTATGTTTTGTATTGTACCTTCTGATTACGCTCAGAGTGAACCATTAACTGTTGACATGCTTCATAGCTTTGTTTTCAACTTTGCTACGAGAAACATTGTGAAATCTTTGAAAACCGTGCCATAGACCCTTGCGTATAAAATGAAATTGCGTTCAAGCTGTGCATGGTTCTCAAACATTTCCAAACACGAGGCAGCTGCCCGTCCTGAAGCTTTTGTTAGCCGTTGATATACAAACCTATTTTGTCCACTGTCCTAATGAGCTACAGTTTTTCCTTCCTTGTTTACTGCCTCTTACCATCTATAATTAATTTTCTCTTAAACCACAAACCACATAATCTACAGGACTGACTGCAATCACCAAGTTGTTTTTGCTGCAGCCCTGTTCATTTGAGTAAATCGGGAGACGTAGATGTGTAATGAGGACAGTCTGAAGATGATGTTACACTGTATTATTAACAATTGCTTGGTTGGGTTTTTTTTTCTGTGTGTTTTGCATTCATGCCACTACTAACCTTGGATTGGACTGGCCTGACTGGACGCACTTCTCCCTCTCCCTTGGTGTGGTTGTGCTTCCCTGTGGTTTGCCTTGCCCTATGCACCTATGCCCTCTTGGTGTTTGGCAGGCATCGGTAAACTGTCCACTGCCGATGGTAAAGCTTTTGCAGACCCTGAAGTGCTGCGGCGGCTGACGTCGTCTGTGAGTTGCGCACTGGACGAGGCGGCGGCGGCTCTGACCCGGATGAGGGCGGAAAACACACTCAACGCCGGCCAAGCGGACAAGTATGTATCTGACCCACGCTTTAGGGCGAGTGCGTAACGACCTGCGCTTAAGGCGAGACACGGCAGGTGAACACATGGGGTTTTCGCGCACTGGGCAATTTCGAGATTTAAAAAAAATGATTATTTAACTTTTATTTAACCAGGAAAGTCCCATTGAGATTAAGAACCTCTTTTTCAAGGCAGTCCTTTGTGTCTAGTTTTGTCTCTAAACAACTAGGGATGTTCCGATACCGATACTGGTATCGGATTTCATGCCGATACCACAGGTTTTTCAGGTATCGGCGAGTACCTGAACCAAAACCTATCCGATACTACAATGTGTTTTTCTGGGCTCTGCAGACACGAAACCCTCTAAAGATCACAGCAGATACATTTGTGTTTCCTTTTTTTCTTTCATTTAATCTTTAGAGTGGAAACAGAACAGTGACAGAATAC
>OMNZ01020392.1:41306-54208 GCA_900303255.1 Lesueurigobius sanzi | reverse complement strand
ACAGAACAGTGACAGAATACATTTTATATGCAGAATGAGCCATATGCAAGGGCTTGGCGTCTTTTTACAGACTTTTGCTAGTGTTTTTATTTACATTGTGGTATCGGAGAAGTACTTGGTATCGGCGACTACTCGGAGTCCAGATATCGGTATCGGATTGGATGAGAAAAAATGGTATCGGAACAACACTATAAACAACTTGGCTACAATGTCAAAGTAGAAAAAATACCAAACTCACCCTTTGCTTATTTTATGTCTTGCTGAGGAAATGTCTCCACCGGCACTGTTTCCCTCTGCCTCTCACCCACGTATCCATCCATAAATATTGACATATTTCTATCCACGTGGCGTCCACAACAACATGGACTTAACGCATCTTGTTGTGGACTTAAATAAAACCGATATTTGTATGATAATATCCGTTCTGAGAAAAGAAGCGGAGAAAAACGCATGTACAGACGTTACAAAAGTTCCAAGCCTGTTTTCTGCGAATGGCCTTTTCAGTTTTCTCTTGGCAGCGAGATCTCCACTTTAGTAGCACCTACAGACACCAAACCTTTCGGTCTTGTATTATTCCGAAGACTTGTTCATAGGGATTTTTCACTATTTAATTCCTAGCCTGATGTATGGAGTTTTGAACCCCAAAAAACAAGGCAAAATTCAAACTTTTACAGATTCATTCACTAATTACTAGATTATTGGATACACAAGATATCCATAACCCCCTCTGAACAAATGTTTGTAGCAATATATCAACAAAATACATTTAAATCTGGCTTTATCCATTATTTATACTTTGTTGCTGAAAATATAGCCATTTTTCGACATTTTTACACATAAAATGCCTTTATTTTTTATGTGAAAACATAAAATGACAGAAAACATGCAATACATATTTTCTCATATTTATATCAGTAATACACAGCAAAAGTTTCAATTGAATATCACCCAATTTCCATTTTTTTTGCCTATTCACCTGCCTTGTCTCACCTTAAACACAGCTAGACTTCAGACCAATGCTACAATGACCGTGGGGAAAGACTTGTTGACCATGTGGTGATGAGTTGGCGTTTGTATGTTCACCTGTCACAGTGGCAGTAATTGTAGCAGTCTGGTTATTTTCAGCCGTAGTTTAGCCGAGGCGTGCTCAGATGGGGATGTCAACGCAGTCCGCAAGCTACTGGACGAGGGACGGAGCGTCAATGAACACACAGAAGAAGGCGAAAGCTTGTTGTGTCTTGCCTGCTCGGCTGGATATTATGAACTTGCACAGGTACTTTACTCTGGTTAAGATTCTTGCATATTGTTTCTTCCAGTCTCTTCATGTATTAACCTCTTTTTATTTGCAGGTGTTATTGGCCATGCATGCCAATGTAGAAGACAGAGGCATCAAAGGGGACATTACACCACTTATGGCTGCGGCCAGTGGAGGTTATGTGGACATTGTCAAACTCCTCTTAGTACATGGAGCAGATGTAAACGCACAGTCTTCTACAGGTAAAAAGAATAGTTACTTAAAGTACTCCTTTGGTGTGAATTATATTATTTATGCTTCTTGTTTTTGTTGCAGGAAACACAGCTCTAACGTACGCATGCGCAGGTGGCTTTGTAGACGTGGTCAAAGTGCTACTCAAAGAGGGTGCTAACATTGAGGACCATAATGAGAACGGGCACACGCCCCTCATGGAAGCAGCAAGTGCTGGTCATGTGGAGGTCGCCAGATTGCTCTTGGAGTATGGCGCTGGCATCAACACACACTCCAATGAATTCAAAGAAAGCGCTCTCACTCTCGCCTGCTACAAAGGTCTGATATCTGTTCTTTCCTTGAAGTTCTTTGCACAGGACATTTTAACCAGTTAAATTTCTAATCTTGAAAAATCTCCCAACGCACAGGTCACTTGGACATGGTGCGATTTCTGCTGGAGGCAGGAGCAGACCAGGAACACAAGACTGATGAGATGCACACAGCTCTGATGGAAGCTTGCATGGTGAGCATTGGCTCCATCGTTTCTGACATATTATAATTATATAGGGCTGTCATGACATATTCTTATGGACAATGTATACATTTTTAAATTAATGCTATCATTCTTGCCCCAAAAGACTAAAATATTAAATAAAACCTGGTTTGAATTAAATGTAATTATTAAGATAATACTTCGAGGGAAAATTTAAAGTAGATATACTCGGGGTGTGCGTGGTTACGCGGTTATTGTTACTAATTATGTAACTGATAAAGAGCCCTTTACTCGGTTAACTGTGAGTTTCATGTGTCGGCTCTCCTGTGTGTGCTTCTGATATATTTATGACGTATTGATCTATTTTTCAACAATATTCATTCAAAGGCAGTTGTCGCTCCATCTGAAGATCAGAGGGATGCACGTTTAAAAGCAGGACAGGTCGGCTCGGTGTGCAATGGCACAAACATGCTTATTTGGCTACGTCCTCCTGACCAGTCTATTAAAGTTATTACCAAATTGTATTTGGGTCTGCATGATTCACGTGTCTGTGCCCTGTCTCGCGCTTGTCACGTCACTAGAAGCGGGGGGTGCGGGTGCGGTGACCCGGGGGTGTGCACCTGACCGAGGTGTTGCTCTGAAGATCATAGACAAATTAATAACACACATTTTGCTTTCTCTTTGCGCACCAGAGTGGTCCAGTCTGGATAGAGAGTGAAGGCATCATTCCAGAGGGTCTGATGCTCTGTTTTTCTTATCTTGCTGTTTTTTCATGGCTAACATTGCAAGAATATATGAAAACCTATCGGCCTATATAGAATAATACTAATTTAATTGAACAAAAATGGAACCCCTTTTGTATGAAATGTACATTTTCCTTATTGGAAACGGAGGATCTGTAAAATAAAATGCTATCAATTGAGAAATCTGTCAAACAAATCCTCATGCTTTTGTTAATTTGTTACTGATATTATGTTGGTTGCTTTTTTCAAATATTTATTTATTTTCACAAAACAAATAGTAGTGCACACTGATGCAAGTGGATTTATTTAGTTGAAATAGTAGTTCTTGTTTTAGTTTTTAGGTTTAAATATATAATTTCACTTGAATTTACACAAAATGTGTGTCTTCTTGGTCTTACATTTTGAAATTCTAGGCCTTTAAAAGGTCTGCTGTTATAGTCCATCCTTTTAATAGTAACTTGAGTCATGTCCAAAAGTTACTCAGTGCCTGTGTTGTATTTTCTTTTAATAGTATTATTACTTATTATTTAAACTAGTTTGGCCTCATTTTGCAGTTGCCTCACTTCTGGCTGTTACCTGCGCTAACCTCCTAAGATAGTATTTTTGCAGCAGCAAAATGTTAATCAATATGAACATGCCATTGGCTCATTTTAAGTCCTTCCTGAGGGCTTTTTAGTTTTTTTCTATTACAGATGCATTCATTCCCTAACTTTCAAATGCTGAGAATCTCCATTTTCAGCAGGCTGGCCGCATTAGCCGCTCGTATTGTAAACACTGCAGATGCACCAATGTGGTACATTTACAATGTTTAATGCTTGTTAAATTCAACACAAACATCACATTTGGAGATTGTGTCTGATAATATTGTCAGGTCTATTTGTTATTGTTTTTCTGCCGCCTTGTAGCCCTCTGCCATACTCCGCCATCAGCTGTGTGGCTCCGTGGGTGCAGCGCATGTCAAGTGGTATCGGTTCCTGGTATCGGGACCAAATTAACGAATATGTGTACAAGCGCGGGGTATCGAGCCGAAGCTAAACTCAATTCTGATGATGCGTCTTGCACGCTGTCTTGTTGACACCCTTCTCCGTACGTTCAATGCTGCTTGTCCCTTAAGATGGTGGAACAGAGTGCACAGACAGTTGTATGCTCAGTGTTCTAAACGTGGTGATGGCGTGATCTCCTTTACTTAAAATGTGCATTTATCAAGGATTAAAAATAATATAGCACGATACGTCGATTATAGCAGGGATCACCAACCAATAGCTCGGGAGCTACTGGAATTTTATTTTATTGAGTTGAATGATCATCTTGGCAGTCCTAGAGGCCTAGTTACACGCGTTTCTTTGAAGTATAACTAGCCCACTGCCATTTTTGTTAAGCAAAAGTAGCTCACAAGGTAAAAAGGTTGAAGACCCCTGGATTATAGTAGTGATTGTGACTGGCCTATGTACATGTGTTAACCCCAAAATATTTAAGTAAAAGGACAAAATGCGTGATACTACAACTATGGTGTATATTACTGGATTGTAGCAATCATCAAGAGAAAAAAACACAGTACAAGTTTGTTGTGCTTATCTCCACATGTTTTGTGTGTCTCTCTGTCCCAGGACGGCCATGTGGAGGTAGCCCGACTCCTACTGGACAGCGGGGCGCAGGTCAACATGCCTGCGGATTCCTTTGAGTCGCCCCTCACCCTGGCCGCCTGTGGGGGACATGTGGAGCTGGCAGCCCTGCTCATAGAGAGAGGAGCAAACCTAGAGGAAGTAGGGCAAACTTTACTCTGACACACAAACATTACTAATCATGTAAATGTAATCTGTAGTTCACTGGTCACGTTCTGGTTTGTCCACAGGTCAATGACGAGGGATACACACCTCTTATGGAGGCAGCTAGAGAAGGTCATGAGGAGATGGTAGCACTGCTGCTAGCTCAAGGTAAACTTTTTGAACACATTGTATCTGTGACTGTTAGTAGAAAATAATGTCCACAGAAAAGTAATGTCTTCTCTCCAGGTGCAAACATAAATGCACAGACTGAAGAAACCCAGGAAACAGCTCTGACTCTCGCATGCTGCGGAGGTTTCTTAGAAGTGGCAGACTTTCTCATTAAGGCGGGTGCTGATATTGAGTTAGGTTGCTCTACTCCTCTCATGGAAGCCGCACAGGAAGGCCATCTAGAGTTGGTGAAGTACCTTTTGAATTCAGGTCAGTTTTGAAGAGTTGGCTGAAAATGGAAAATGTTGGAACCAAATTAGATCATTAAAAAGTGATTTGTTTTGTAATTCAGGAGCAAATGTTCACGCGACAACGGCCACTGGTGACACTGCATTAACGTATGCGTGTGAGAATGGCCACACAGATGTTGCAGATGTGCTTTTGCAGGCTGGAGCTAACTTGGTATGTGTCAAAAATGATTGCATATTTTCCATTAACTAAACTAAAGACTAAATCTTTTATTCACAAATCATTTTTCCCTGCAGGAGCACGAGTCGGAAGGGGGTCGAACTCCTTTGATGAAGGCAGCAAGGGCGGGCCATCTCTGCACAGTGCAGTTCCTGATCAGCAAAGGTAATATTTTTTAACTGATGTTGGACTTTGAAAGTTAATTGAGCCTTTATTCTAATGCACACTATATTATGAATCATATGAACAAAATGTCTCTTCATTTCCTAGGAGCTAATGTGAACAGAACTACAGCTAATAATGACCACACAGTGGTATCCTTGGCCTGTGCTGGGGGACATCTCGCTGTGGTGGAGCTGCTGCTGGCTCATGGAGCTGACCCAACTCACAGACTCAAAGTAATGACATGACTTTCTGAGATGTTCTTTTAATCTGTGATGCTGGTTATAAATTAAATCAATTTCCTTTGCTTTCAGGATGGCTCAACCATGTTGATAGAAGCTGCTAAGGGTGGCCACACTAATGTTGTGTCCTACCTGTTGGATTATCCCAACAACATCCTCTCTGTCCCAGCCCCTGACCTGTCACAACTTACGCCTCCTTCGCAAGATGCCTCTCAGGTAAAGCTAGAGATTATAGTATTTCTAAATTGTTGCGGATGCTGATTATACGGTTTACTTTCGTATTCAAATTTTTTTCTTATTCTTTTGTAGGTTCCTCGTGTCCCATTCCAAGCCCTTGCCAATTTAGTACCCCCCCAGGAGCCTGACCAAGCCCCATCAAACATCGTCACCCCCCCTCCAGTCTCAAGCAAGGGTAAGGATAAAAGCTCACACGTGTGTGCACATTAGAGATTACATTGATATAAATGTGTAGTTTAGAAGTAAAAGATTAGGCACTGAACCTTGAATAATTACGTGTGACTTTGAGCTTTACTCATGCACATCTTTTATATTTGTTTTTTTCCATTTTCACTTTGTCTCATCATTTGCCATTATTTATTTTTATAGTCATGTCCAAGCAGAGACAAGCAGCCCTTGGGCCCAATGTCCCTGGTTCAACTGGCCGGACGGAAGCAGATCATCTGCCGACGTTCCACATGTGCCAGCCTCTGGAGTGCATCGTGGAGGAGACGGAGGGAAAGCTCAATGAGCTTGGACAGAGGATCAGCGCTATTGAAAAAGCCCAGCTTCAGTCGTTAGAACTCATTCAGGGGGAGCCACTCACCAAAGACAAGATAGAAGAGCTGAAGAAGAGCAGAGAGGAGCAGGTGTGTGTTACCACATCTCAATATAGTGGCAATCACTGTGTGTTTGTCTAAGCTCATTTGAATGTTGTATAGTAGAAATATGGGGAGGATAATTAGACAAGTATTTTAATATTGCCTGAATGAAAAATCATGTTTTAGGTCCAGAAGAAAAAGAAAATTCTGAAGGAACTGCAGAAGGTGGAGCGCCAGCTGCAATTAAAAACACAGCAACAGTTCACCAAAGAGTACATGGAGGCAAAGGGCCTGAAGGAAGAACAGGAGCCTGGACAAAGTCAAGGCCCTGGTCCTGGGCCAGGGAGTCCAACTTCCCCGATGCTTCTCCCCTGTCTCCCAGGGGCCCACTTGCACACCGGCTCGGACACGGATGAAGAGGCCATCCGAGACGGGGAGCAGGAGCCGCATGCAGAGTTGGAACCGGTAAAATAAAAACGGAGCAGCTCTCACTGTGACAAGTGTATGATATATGTGTTATGTAATGTCTCCATCTATTTAGGAGGATGATGAGTATGACGAAGAGGATGGTTCTGATGAGGAGCCAGACGGAGAGGAAGATTTTGCCAAACTTCCTCAGGTGGGCACAATTCTCTACCGGGACAGTCCTCAGCCTCATCAGCAACCTCCGCTTCCTCCTTCACCTCAGACCCAGCCACAGCCCCCACCTCCTCCTCTCCAGGCGGCCTTTGTTCCTATCCCACCCCTACCAGACTACAACCCTGCAGACTATCCAGGAAGCACCAGCCCGGAGCTCCAGAGGGTACTGGTAGGACAACAGATGCTCGGCCAGCAGCAGGGTCAGTGTCAACAGTTAGCTGGGATAAGTCCAGGAATGCTACCTCCTCAGCCTTCAGACGGTCTCATGGTGGCCACACCAGCACAGACACTCACAGACACGCTGGACGACATCATGGCAGGTACGTCTTGCTTGAGGCAAAGGAAAGTTTTTATTTGAACTTGTAATGTATTTTGGGATAACACATGTTCATATTAATTGTCTGTGCAGCAGTGAGCAGTCGTGTACCTATGTTGAATACAACAACCTCACCAACGCCCTTGTCCCAGCCACCCACACAGACACCTGCAAACCTCTCCACACCTCCCTCTGTTTTGCCTCTCTATCCTTCAGTCGACATCGATGCACATGTAAGATTCATTTTCAGAAAGCAAAGTACTCATCTGAAATATATCTGCATACTTGTTCTGTTGCTGAAAGCTGTTTTTTCTTTTTCCAGACGGAGAGTAACCATGACACTGCACTGACACTGGCCTGTGCAGGGGGACATGAAGAGTTGGTTTCAGTTCTCATTGCGCGTGGAGCAAACATTGAGCATCGGGACAAAAAAGGTACACATTATTAATCCATCTTATTAGGTTAAAAAAGTAGCAGAGGATCAAGAGTAAAAATTGTTTCATCACTTTGCAGGATTCACCCCTCTTATCCTGGCTGCCACTGCGGGCCATGTGGGAGTGGTTGAAGTGCTCCTGGACAAGGGTGGAGACATTGAGGCCCAGTCAGAGAGAACCAAAGACACGCCCCTTTCCCTGGCCTGCTCTGGGGGACGGCAAGAGGTAGTTGAGCTGCTGCTGCTTCGAGGAGCAAATAAGGAGCACCGAAATGTTTCTGACTACACACCTCTCAGTTTGGCTGCTTCTGGGGGTTACGTCAACATCATTAAGATACTGCTCAATGCTGGTGCTGAAATTAACTCCAGGTTGGTTATTTATCGATGTGCTAGTTCATCACTTCATATATCATTCCTCTCACTTGTTATTTCCTGTTTTTAAGAACTGGCAGTAAGCTTGGGATCTCTCCTCTGATGCTGGCAGCAATGAATGGGCACGTACCAGCTGTAAAGCTACTGTTAGACATGGGTTCTGACATTAATGCCCAGATTGAGACCAACCGAAACACCGCTTTGACCCTAGCCTGCTTTCAAGGGCGGGCTGAGGTTGTCAGCCTGCTGCTTGATCGCAAGGCTAACGTGGAGCATCGTGCTAAGGTGACAGGTTTGGTCTCAAACCTTCAATATTAATTCCTCAGTGATTTTCTAACAGACTCCTCTCACCCTACAGACTGGTCTCACTCCTCTGATGGAGGCAGCCTCCGGGGGCTATGCTGAAGTTGGACGCGTGCTTCTGGATAAAGGTGCTGATGTCAATGCTCCCCCTGTGCCCTCATCTCGAGACACTGCCCTCACCATCGCTGCAGACAAAGGCCACTATAAGTTCTGTGAGCTACTTATCAACAGGTAGAGATTTTTCAACCAATCTGTCTTGAGGGAAGAAAGTAATTTTCTTGTGTGATTTTCCACTGTGGTCCTAATCAAACCTTTGAACCAGAAAAGTAACCAAAACAACCATCACTGCCTAATCCAATAGCTATAGATGTGACATAGATTTTTATTTTATTTTACAGTGTAATTTGGCAATGATTTAATCCTAAAGATGGAAAATTGGGAAACTACAGCTCTTAATATAGAAATTCTATGCTAGAAATGTAAAAAAAAAAAAAAAATACCATCAAGTATATTATACAACGATAACAATATGCAATTTATCAATTTGTGGTATTTCCTTTACTGAGTATGCCTACTGTTTCCACAGGGGTGCTCATATTGATGTTCGCAACAAAAAAGGGAACACGCCTCTCTGGCTGGCAGCAAATGGTGGACATTTTGACGTGGTTCAGCTTTTGGTCCATGCCAATGCTGATGTAGATGCAGCTGACAACCGCAAGATCACCCCACTCATGGCTGCTTTTCGAAAGGTGCGATGTTGTTCGGATTTTGTAATGTTTTATGTAAATGTGTGTATAACAATGTGTTTGCACATCGTCAAATAGGGTCATGTGAAGGTGGTGCAGTATCTTGTGAAGGAAGTCAACCAGTTCCCATCAGACATTGAGTGCATGAGATATATTGCCACAATTACTGATAAGGTAAGCATTTTTTGTGGTGGTGTTTTATAGACTATATAATTCTAGCCTAAAAGTCTTGAGTAATGCCATCTATGTATCCAATAGACCGATTTTAATGCATTAAAGCCTGTAGTGTAGGAGTGTGGTGTGCCTTTGGGGCTCAATCAGAAGAACCACCGAGGCAGCCCAGTGTACCTTCCAGATGCATCATCGTTCTCATTAAAACTACATTTCCAAAAACATACAAACAAACTGGTCACAATCAAGGAAAGATATCTCATAAAGCATCCCCCGTTTAATTTTTCTGTTAATGTAGGAGCTGTTAAAGAAGTGCCATCAGTGCATGGAGACCATCGTCAAAGCCAAAGACCAACAGGCAGCAGAAGCCAACAAAAATGCGAGCATCCTTCTGAAAGAGCTAGACCTGGAGAAGGTAATGCTTACTTTTGTAATGCCCTTAAATGTTTTGAAATCTTCACTTGCCTTGTTGTTTGATAGTCACGAGAGGAGAGCAAGAAACAAGCCCTAGCAGCCAAGCGTGAAAAGCGCAAGGAAAAACGCAAGAAGAAAAAGGAGGAGCAGAAAAGAAAGCAAGAGGAGGAGGATGAGCAAAAGACCAAGGATTCCTCAGACATGCTGGAGGAGAAAGAAGATTCTGCAGATGGTACAATTAAAACCGACAAAATATTTAGTAAAACGTGCATTGTCTTTGTAATGAGTAGTCTTGACTGTGTTATTACTTGCTCTCCGCAGAAGAAGAGGTTCCCATTGAGCCTCCAAGTGCTACCACCACCACTACAATCGGCATATCGGCCACATCCACCACATTCACTACAGCTTTTGGTAAAAAGAGGTCAAGTGTGGCTACAACCCCAAGCACCAATCGGAAGAACAAAAAGAACAAGACTAAGGACTCCTCCCCGAGTGAACCAATCATATTACAAGATCCACAGGTTGGCACCAAAACATGAACGTGAGAAGCATTTAAAAAACAAACTGGTATAACTTCTGTCTATGTCCTAGGTTGCATTTGCACAGCACAAGGCTGACAAGAACAAGATCCATGGAGAGCCCCGGGGTGGGGGCGGGGGCATGACGGGTGGCAACAGCGACTCTGACCCCTTAGACAGCACTGACTGTGCCAGTGAGAGCAGCAGCAGCGGAGGCAAAAGTCAGGAGCTCAACTATCTCCCCGACCTCACCTCCTCGGCTTCCTCTTCGTCATCCTGCTCGTCTTCTTCAGCCCTCTCTTCAGGAACAGCCCTGTCCCAAAGTCTCCCCCTTGCTGCGGAGAAAAGGCACTTTCTGCAGTCACAAGTTGACAACAAGGTCACGGTCTCCATCTCAAAACCAACACAGAAGTGAGTCAACTTTTTTTTACAATTTTTAATCAGTCCCACCAGGATTCTGTTATTGACGCAAACTTTCCTGCAACTATTCAAAAATTCCGCAATTTCCTCGCTACTATTAGTTAACTCTGCAAGTGACAGTTTCTACTCTATTCAATTTGTTATCATTCAGTCTAAAGGGGGACTCTGCCTTCCTGTCCCTGGGCCGCCTCTAATTCATCTCGGTTCTGACAGCGAGCGCTAGACTCCTCTCACCTTGCCCAGTCTCATTTCTCCTCTAACTGGCAGCATATCTAACAGATAAATGTTGCGTGTGCATTAAGGCCGCTTCATTTCCCTGCTGATTCAAGAGGCCATTTTCTTTGTGCCACAAACTTTTAAGAGTCACGATGAACCGTACAGTGGCCAAAGCCAAATTAAATAAATACAAGCGTGTCATTTCCTTCATTGCCTTGTTCAGGGCTGTTTCATCACAGTTTAGTTGAGAACTTGGAGCACAGACTCTGTCCACCGCTGAGTGGAGGACAGGGGGACGCACAGTCATGTAGACACTTATATTCATAGCCAGTCAGCCTGGCTCTGTTTTATAGCCTCTACTGGCCAGAGCTATTAGGAATTATATTAATATTATAAAATCAACAAGTCTTCTGCTTTATTACAGAAATTTGTGCCCCAGTAGTTTGGAAAAATCATTAGCCTCATCTCATTTGTGCATTATAAGCAACAGCCAATCTTCTATTTATTGGCTACCACATCAAGTTAAATTGGTGTTGACACTTGAACTGTGAGCCAACATAAATTTTGATCAATCAAAATGTATTTGTATAGCACATTTACAACAACCATGGTTGACCAAAGTGCTTCACATAAGTTCACTAGGTCTACATTACAACAATATAGAAAATATTAAATAAAAAAACAGTAGCATATGTACAGCATACACAAATCCAATACAAAGCTACAGAGCACTCAAAGCTCGGACAGTGGCCATGACATGTGCTCTCACTCAGTGATCAAAAGTCAAAGAATAGAAATATGTCTTGAGCAAGTTTAAAATTGATCAAGTGACTGTGCAGCTCTGGCGTGTAGAGGCAAGTCATTCCACAGTTTTGGGGCTGCTACAGAAAAAGCCCTGTCTCTTTGTAAAATATTACTTTTAGGAAATGTAGGTCCTGTGATATATGTTTAATTTTGTCAAACCGTGCATTTAGATTTCTAAGTAGGAAGTTGCCCTCTGCGTTTTAAAGTGATAAAACATGAAATACCAACTTACAGCATTTGTAAAAAGCCTGAGCAAGCACAATATCAAACTTTCAAACTCTGGTTTTGTTTTTACAGAGTTCCAGACACAAGTGACTCAATCACAAGCTCCCTACCTTCACCATTCAAAACCATGGCTCTACCCGTCGCCCCAGCAAGCACTAAGCTAAGCCTTACTAGCCCTAAACGGGGCCAGAAGAGAGAAGAAGGCTGGAAGGAAGTTGTCCGGAGGTTGGTGAAAACAAAACAAAAAGACACTGACATTGTACATTAGGGTTAAGGTCTAGTGTGCTACACATAATTACCAGATAATGGATCACATTTTCGATATTACAATATTTGACATATCAAATACAAAACAGCATGTCAAATCTGCAGTTTAATGATTTACTCTCTAATTTTGTAGATCAAAGAAGCTCTCTGTTCCAGCCTCTGTGGTCTCTCGGATTATGGGCCGAGGAGGCTGCAACATCACAGCAATTCAAGATGTGACTGGAGCTCACATTGACGTGGACAAACAGAAAGACAAGAACGGAGAAAGGATGATTACCATAAGGTAACAATTCTGCCCTCTAGTGGACTTATTATTCATTACTGGAATGGTATAAATTTAGATCAGATGTGATCTCCCAGTGGAGAAATTCACTTGTTACAACACCTCTTAAAACACAAAGTAAGGTACAATAGTTGGGAAATGTGCATAAAAAAATAGATAAATATGCAAATATGTAATAACAATAGAATAAAGGTATACAGCGAATAGTAACTATAGTCTGACAGTGCTGGGGATGAAGGTCCTGTGGCAGTGGTCCTTCCTGCACTGAGGGTGCCTTTCAGTGGAATCAAACTTTTGTGATTGGTGCAGGCTAAATTGATAGACTGGACCATTTTTCCTTAAAACATAATGTACTTACTTTGAAATCACACTTTTCTTTTCATTTAAAAAAAATAGTTAAACAAAAGTGGTTTAGGGAAGCTAAGAAAATAACCAAACTCAGTTTATTTC
>OMNZ01020392.1:24917-41286 GCA_900303255.1 Lesueurigobius sanzi | reverse complement strand
AACTCAGTTTATTTCAATAAAGTTATCTCTTACATTTGCATATAAATCAAGTTTAAACACTAATTTAACTTGCATAGAAAGGCCTATGCACTGAATTAGTAACCAATAAATGGGGAAAATGGACATCTGTGATCTCCTGCTTAATTGGCTGTTGATTTAATGCAGATGAGGCCAGTGATTATTCAGACTGTTGTGGTTTTTGGTATAGTTTCTGGAAGGTTCCAGTGTTTTAGGAAAGTTGCAACGCATCTAACATTGTGAAGTCCTGGAAGGACTGATAATAAATTAGCTACATATTAATGCAACTCTCTATAAGAATGCAGATTTACATTCATTTGTTTTTTTTTCATACCCAATTGTGAATCTATGATGTTGTTGCAGGGGAGGCACAGAGTCCACCCGGTATGCAGTCCAGCTCATCAATGCTCTAATTCAAGATCCTGCCAAAGAGCTTGAGGATTTGATTCCCCGAAATCACATCAGAGCACCAGGGTCTAAAACAGCCGCGTCTTTCCCAAATACAACTGGCGCCACCAGTGGTTCTACAACTAAACCACTGAGCTCACTGGTCACGTCCTATGGGGTCTCGTTCCAACCCGTGTCATCCATTTCATCCTCCTCTCAGGCCAGTGGAAAGATCGGTAAAGGTTTGCCATCAAATGTCAGACAGCCCTTTCCAGTGTCGCTCACATACCCCCACCCTCAGCTCGCCATACTCGCTGCTCAGACCATGCACCAAATTAGACATCCTCGTCTGCCCATGGCTCAGTTTGGTGGCACCTTTACCCCTGCTGCCAGCACGTGGGGTCCATTTCCTGTGCGTCCTGTGAGTCCCGGAAGTGCTAACAGCTCCCCCAAACACAATGGGGCAAGTGCTGCTAGCCAGC
This sequence comes from Lesueurigobius sanzi, assembly GCA_900303255.1. Lineage (NCBI taxonomy): Eukaryota > Metazoa > Chordata > Actinopteri > Gobiiformes > Gobiidae > Lesueurigobius > Lesueurigobius sanzi. Next base: position 40,399 of record OMNZ01020392.1, on the reverse strand, counting down.
CCAGACCCACCTTGGCCCACGGTGATCACAGCAACACGTCAAGCACGGGAGCTCCGGTCACAACAACGATTACCACCACTACCAGCACTCCTAACACATCCATAGCTGCGGCCTCCCCTCATACCCCTAATCCCACCCCTTACAACCCCCAACCCAGCGCACCTACTCCATCATCTGTACGAAAACAGCTCTTCGGCCCCGACCCCAAGCCCCAAACGGTCAACTCTGTGTCTGTTTCAGCCACGTGCGCTACTAATGTTAGCAATACAGTACGAGGAACAGGGTCTCCAGCACATCATAACTCAACCACACATGCTGCTAATTCAACGCCCCAATCTGTCGGACCCATTTCACAACCCCTCATCCAGCCAGTTAAAACAGACCTCTGCGCGGTTGCTTCTCCTGGAAAAGACAAGTCTTCACTCCCTACAGAAAGTCAGCCCATTTCGGTTAGTGAGAACATCACCTCAGTGGGTTTCACAGCCCCTGCTATGGCTCCATCATCAAAACCAGAGCCCCGACAGCAGTTGCCCTCGACCCTTTCTTCTGTACCGTCTTCAGAGGCAACACCACCCCTCCTAAACCCCCAGCCTAGCTCCAATCTGCCCTCTGTCGCGCCTCCAGTCCTGTCGCATAATATTGCACATCCCAACAACACTGTACCCCATTTCTCTGCCCCTGCGCCCAGAGTCTCTCATCGTATGCAGCCGCCAGGGCCTTACTATTCTCTTCCTGAGCAGCAGCAACCGCAGACACAGCAGCAGCAGCAACAACAGCAGTCAGTGTTTGTGCCGTTTAACACCCAAGAGCCCCCCAAACAGTCCCAAAACCAGACCTCTCAGCCTGCAAATCTTCCTCCCCAAGCTCCAGGCTCACTCCAGGTGTCTGCTAACCTGGGGATGATCAACGGTTCGCAGATGCAACATGTTGCCAGCCCAGGAAAAGCTCAACAGATCACAAACTTCGGTCCGGCTGGTCTTTTCAATTTCAGCAGCATCTTTGATAACAACAGCCAGGTAAGTTGCTGCACCAAGATATTTATTTATAGAAAATTCTTCTTACAGACTGCTTTAATAAATATGCATGTTATTTTACACAGGTGAACAACAATCAGGTGTGGCTGCCCGCTCGGTCACCCCCAGAGCAGTCATACTCTGCCCCACCAAACTACATGGCCATGAGTCAAATGGACAATATGATTCCCCAACCTCCTCCAGATAACTCCAAAGCACCTGGCTTCCGCCCATCTGCACAGAGAATCGTCAATAGCCCCATTGGTAAGATGCTCTAGCATCAGAGTGGAATCGGTTGGTGTCAATGTTGTAAATCTTGATCTCTTTTCCTTTTGTGTATTTTAGCCTATACCACCAATCCACCTATGTATCTGCATGGGCATACTGCAGTGGGTGCGCCTTCCTTCAGCAGACAGCACTTTTCCCCTCATCCATGGAGTGCATCAACATCTGGTACTTTTCTTTAACACCATCCTATAAGGTTTATTCTCTTTTTTTTGTTATTTAAGTTGCTTACATTTCCCTTCTTCAGGTGACGCCCCTGTACCACCTCCCGCAACAGTGTCATCATCTGCATTGTCCACATCAGCAGTGGCCCCTCCTCCTCCTCAGCCCAAACCGGGAAGCACATCGCAGCAGGACCGGAAGGTGCCACCACCGATTGGGACAGAGAGGTTGGCCCGGATTCGGCAGACGGGTTCAGTGAACGCACCCCTCCTCACCACCAGTTACACTGCATCTGTTGGACAGGGGGGCATTTGGTCATTTGGTGTTGGCAGTGCTTCAGGTGAGTAAATTAAATGCATGTATCACTTTAACAATCATTTTTTTCCCCCCACAAAATTCCTAACCCTTCTACATTTTTGATGCAGAGGCGATGTCCGGTTGGTCACAGCCGCTGATGAATAGTCACATGATGCATCCTCAGCTGCAAGCAGAGCAATCAGCTTTTTCTCAACACCAGCCCATGGAGCAAGATGATACTGGCATAGCTAACCCTGCAAACAACTTCCACCAGCCGCAGCATATGCCCAACAATTACATCCCGGACTTCCCAAAGGTAGGTGTCTATAGTCTTTGCATACTCTGTGTAAATGTTTATTTAAAATCAAATCTACATATTGACCTTTTTTTCTGTTCAGGGAATACCAATATCAATGTATGGAGGAACCATGCTGCCCCCTCATCCACCCATGGCAGAGGGGCCAGGAGGGGCAATGTACAACGGTTTGCACACTGGCGACCCTGCATGGAGCCCCATAATCAAAGTGGTCCCAAATAATGCAGACAACTCTGACCCACAGCAGCAGGTAATATAGACCCATTCACTGTTAGTAAACACAGGCGGCTGCGCACGCATCAGGGCAACGGAAGTATGGCAATTGTTAAGCTACGCAGGTTCATTATCAGCTAAAGATCGCGAAGCTTACTTTAAAAAGCTCACTTTAACGAATTGCAAGCAGCTCCCAGATCCCTGTACAATTACTGAATGGGAGGATGATGTTAGTAAACTTAAGTCCATGTTGACTATTTCGGTTCGAACAGCCGTAAACACAACAACCTGACATTTTGATGCCGATAGTTAAGCTTAGCTTATCGTTCTGCTTCCTCCACGCAGCTTCTTGATGACGTAGGCTGTAATTGGGTCTATATGCTTATTTTACGTTTTCAGAACTGTCAGAAATGTATTTTTATTTGTTTTTTGTTGTTGTTTTTTTAGGTGTGGCCTGGTACCTGGGCACCGCATCTGGGCAATGTGCATCTGAATCACGTGAATTAGGCAGCGTCCACAGCAATCAATCACAGCATGACTCACAACAAGAGTGAAAAAACTTGACGATGTATGACAGATTAAGACAAAGCTAAAAAAAGTACTACAACGATAACTTAACTAGTGACTTATGAGTGCAGAGCAGGGGTAAAAGAATTGGAAGGTCTCATGACGCCATTCTTTGATGTGCCTATCCTCTCCTATCCACATGGAAGAATAGAGTTGGGCAGGAGCTGTTTTCAGTGTCCCAATGATACAAGCAAACTTGTGCGATCAACTGTTAAACAGGATCCATTTTCTGCGTAGTTTAGTGATTTTGACTTAAACCCACCAACACCTTTCTTGGGCTTAAGGGGGCTCAACCTGAAGTAGCTATTAAATGGCCCAAAACTAGATGATTACCCGAGGAGAACGAGAAATCAAAACCTTTTAGAGTGGTAAATACATGTATAATTGTTTACATACTAAAAAGGGTTAAAATGAGAGTAAATTTCATGTCGTATAGTGGCTCTACTTTATGTAGCCTGTATTAATGTGAAATATTTACCTTAATATTCAAATAAAAGATTGAAAAGTGTGTGTTTTTTATTTTATTTTAGAGGGAATTTTGCTGTGTATCGGTTAGATTCACATGACGTCACATCTTGGTCTTTTCGGACCAACTGGGCAACGCCACATTGGATGATGGCTGTGTCAATTACTGTGATTGATAGGTGTCACCCAGAAGCGACAGATTTGTATAACCAAAGGTCTGTCTTGAAGGAAGGTTGCAAGTAGTGACAAATTTGCTGTTCTTAAATGCTCCAAACTTTAATATGGGGGTCCTAAATGAACACCACTGAAGAGAATAATACAGGAAGCCAGCAGCATTCTTCCAAAGAGACTAAACATGATTAACATCTGCTTCTAGTTCATTTTAAAGACTATATTATGGCTGATTGTTTTCGTTTAATTCATACCATGTGTGTAAAACCAAACTTTTGACCCCTAATATTACCATGCAAACAATCTGGGACCCCACTGTATAAACTACTAATGGCCTACCTACATATCAAGCTTTCAGATCTGGTTTAGAGAGATGTCTTTACATTGTTTACTTTCTCAATTCATGAATCTATGCTGTTTTTTAGAATTATCTTAAATGCAGTTTACATACAATACATTGCTCCTTTCCATATCTTGAAATTGTCTTTGTACCCCCAGCCAAAGATATAAACATCTTTGCCCCTAGCCCAGTGCTCGCAACTTCCGGGTACTTTTAAACTGAAGGGAGTGAAACCGGAAGTTTTGAAGTCTGGTTTCCGGTCTCTTCGTCGCTCTAGTTGGAGCTAACGATGGCAGTCATAACGCCAGTCGTTTCGGATCAAACAAACAAAACGTCAGCTGGCCAGATACCTTTTGACTTCTCCCAACCACCGCTTATTGAAGGGTTCACACCTCTACCGAGGGTAAAAGAGGAGAGTTTCCAAGAGAAATTCCTTAGAAAGACTAAGGAAAACCCGTTTGTCCCAATAGGTGAGTGGGAACGGTTACTCAACGTGCGAAACAAAATATAACGCTAACACTTGAGGAAGACGCCTCTCTTTTTGTAATTACTGTTATAAAATATTCTGTATGTCTACTTTGCAACCAGTGAGTCATACTTTTATAATTGAAAATATTGTGGCTCACGTAGTTTAAAGTAATTCATTAGTTACACTTGCATACATCTAATAAAAATAGCAATAGGTACTAAGAGTATTAGAAGCCACGTGGAATTGCATGTTTTTCACTTGAATAGCAGTGGTAAAGCCACACATGAAACAAGACAGGTCAAACTGGTTAAATAACATGTCCAAATAACCTTGAATCCTTTGGCAATATGTAGCTAATGTTGCAGGGATTCACATAATCACACTATCCAAAATGCTTACATCCCAAAGCTCTGCCACCATATTCCCATTGCCCCATTAAAGTGCAGGTGAGATGTGACCTCTGATCTATTTTCTACAGGATGCTTGGGGACAGCTGGAGCGCTGCTGTATGGTCTTCGTGCCTTCCATCTTGGGAAAACCAGACAGTCCCAGCTGCTGATGAGGGGTCGAATCTTTGCACAAGGCTTCACTGTGATTGCAATTGTTGTCGGTGTGTTTACCACAACAATGAATCCCAAGCAGTGAAATGCTACTTGAATTCATGCCAATATGGACACTCTGAACATGACATTAGAACAGCCCACTTTCTCACATAAACAGCTACAACTATTTACCTTTCTCTGTAACCTTGCATCATCAGTGTTGGGTGGATGATGTTGAAATGCACATCAAGGTATGGACAAAGAATGTATAATTTGGTCTTATTGACATCAACTAAAATGTTTTAGTTTTTACCTGAAATAAAACATCACACGTAGTCGCACAATTATTCAAGTTTATTGAAGAGACTATGAAATGTCTTCAACAGTTTAAAAAATAATAGTTATGGTGAGTTGATTCCATAGGACATTGATGATTGGCCCTTTAAACGATGTATTGTGACACCAAATGTGATCTAAATATGTACATATTAAACAAATATTTAAATTACCATTAATTACTGACCATTTATTTCCAGCTTTATTTTAACATTCTTTTTTATAGGATTAATGTCCAAACAGGCAACGTGTGATACAGGAAATTTAAATTGACAGATTGACAAGACAAGTTTAGCGCATGTATCAACAAGAGGGCAAATTTCTGTGTATGATTGCTCATGAATTCAATATACTTGAATATCTTTGGTTTGTAAATATGTGTCCAAAATCATTTACTTATTGAGGAACGAATTTGTAGAAAGAACTTCAGCAAGGCCACAAGCTTGAGTGTTTAAAGGACAATGTTATGCTACAGTACTTAACCTGGCAATGGACTGAAAATGGAGAAAAACACAATCAAATCAGGCTAAGGTGATTACAATCTAACCGGCATCGGTGCGTAATAAATAAGTATCCAAAAGGGCCAATTTGCATAATATACTAAATAAATTATACATTATTAGTATAGGCATGCATTTAAGATGAACTATAAAAGGTAACAGCACACAAAAATAAACTTATAATATAACAGTGTTTTCAAAGTAAGTGTTAAGATAAAAGTAAACTAACAATCTGTTCAAAACAAGTGGTTCAGATTACTTGTTAAAAAGGCATTGGATGAAGGAAAATGGCTAATGGAAAAAACAACCAAGGTCAACTGTTGAAACTGGAAAGGCATCACTTTTTAAATGCTTTTATGTATTCCTATCATAATTTACTAGCGAACTAGAGGAGTCTGTTTGAGAGAGATTAGGACGGAGCGCATTCGGGAAACATCTTTTGCCTGTTTGTTGGTTTTGGGATTGAAGTCACAGAGACGAGCTACTCTTTCCCATTCAGTGCCAGGGCTGTCACCATCCGTCTCTGCCAGAAAAGCCTCCTCAGATGCTCTGCAGAATGAAAGAAGAGATATGGATGAGTAAAAATGTGACAGATAGTCTACAGTTTCAAAAACATGCTGGAACGAATACTGACATTTAGTATGCAAAATACTTCAGACAAAATCAATCACATGCAAAACTTCCACATACAGTTGCATTCACAAAAATCCAATATTACTAAACCTACACCAAGCCTATAACATCAGAGTTAGGCTGTTTGTAGAAGGCCTTGTCAGCAATCCTAATACAACAGCAAGCCCAGGAAAGCAGAAAAAGAGAAGAAAGGAAATTCAGTGTTAGACAAGCGAAAACGCAACTTGTGAAAGGATGCTAGTTCTAATGGAAGTAGCTCTGACATTTATGTTAACTGAATGCATTCCAGCAAGCCAGTTGTCTTGTTTGTTTTTCTAACATTTGACAGGAAACACAGCCTAGCCTAGCGCAGGAATAGTCACTCTGGTTTCACAACAATTTAGAAAACGTTTTTTGCTACAACTAAAGTCAGAGATGAAGAAAATACCGTGTCAGACTTGGACAGAGTCTGTAGGAAGATGTGAAAAAAGAAGTGTTGGAAAGTCAAGAAAAGGCAGCTCCAATTTATGTTCCAAGAATAAAATATATGTATTGAAACTTTACACTTTAAAAATGAGCATAAAAATACAATAATGGATAAGAAACTTCTGCAATTTCTCTGGATTTAGCACAGTAAATTACCCCAAAACCTCACCTGTTATTGGTCTTGTTCTTCTCCATTTGCTCATTCTGGTGTACATGCCAATCTTCTAGTTCCTTTTTAGCTTTTGCCCTCCATTCTTCCTCTGCTGTTTTCGATGCAGAGTCTAGTAAATCACAGAAGTTTACCATTTGGCTTTTTCCTATACAGTGTGTTATATTTCCAGTACATGAAGCTAGTTGTTAATGTGTGCTCACCTAAAGCTTCAAGGCGTGCCTGCTGTTCTTCCCTCCACTTGCGTAAACTTTCTGGTTCTTGCCTCTGATGATCTACCTGGGCAATGGCGGCATAAGAGTCTGTTGGTCCATTAGATTCCTTTGTAAAGTAAAGCATACAGTTACTTGGCTGGTTACAAGACATTATTATAAATACTGCAATGGTACTGTCCACATTATTTTAATGATCTCTATATAAGCTATATGCTGCTGACATACCAATGAACAGTAAACTTACCTGATACATGTCACCATTCAGTGTAGCAGGTTCCTCTCCAAACGGGTCTGACATTGTTTAAAAGAGGAAAATTGACAGAATTTTTAAGAAGTATGTTAGGTCCTTCCCTTTACACTCCCTGCTATCGTGTGCTTACATCTATTCAGCTTTAGCTACAGAAAAGAAATGTAGTGGCACCTGTTCTGCCACTACAAGTCTGTTCATCATTGGCTCTCAACAGGACTGGCTCATCTGGCTTGGCTCAAAAAGTCTAGTTACCTTTTGACCCACTTTAATATGAACTTGGTCTCACTATGTGTCAAGATGCTGTGGTAGTTACTGCGTAATTAGGACGTAGCTAGTTTGTTAGCACACTGTAACTATCATCTTTCTTTAACTGAGACCAGGAAAAAGTTATAAACATGTGAGGGGGTGGCTGATTTGTTGATAGGTATGTTGTATTGTTTGCCAAAAGCGGATGCACACTATAAATCTGTAATTTTATAGCAAAGGATCTAGCTGAACATATGGGGACATTAGCTCGGTGGGTGGCTAGCTGGTGCGTGTAGCCGGGTCATAAACTTGCCGTAGTTCGTAGCAGGCTGAGGAGCATCCGCCACCTCCAACGCCCCGAAGCCATCGTTGTCATTCTCTATCCCTGCTATCTCACTCTCCTGCTGGGCGAGAAAAGCCGCGGCCGGGTCCTCCTCGACCTGGGGTGCTCCGTTGTCAGCCATATTTTTCTAAGACTTCTCCAGTAAACTCAGTGGCGTTAGCTTGTTTGCTAACGTTTAGCACTAACTAGCCCGAGTTACACGTCAGTAGAGGCCTGTAAAATTAAACGTTAAATAAAAAAAATACTTAAGTAGAAAATAAAAGGCACAGATTTACAATTTCACTTATTTCATAGAAAAAGCTGAGAATGTTGCGGATCTACCTCCACAGATGATAGTGTGCGATATGATGATGGAGCTCAGGAGCAGGACCAGACCCTCGCTTTTCTTTTAGTTTACCTCCATCTGCTGGACAGTATGTGTACACACACCAGTCGGGGGGAAGATAAAGAGCGGAGCGCTACATGCTTATTATAAGCATCATTATGCCAGTTTACAACAAATTTCATTGGAATGACGACGTGGACGTAAACCAACTCCATGGAAAATATAAAATAAACATGAGAAGACCAGTAGCCCTGCTTAACTAGCTAGCGTTACATCATCAGTGACATAAACTGGAGGCAGGAAGTGAGCAAGAGAAATACGATTAAACTAAAACTAGCAATTCTAAGTGTAAAACTACAACTAAAAAGTGTCGTCCTGTTGTGGCTTTAGGCGCAAGAACACGAGGAATGACATTTGAGACCATAAAATAAAGGTTTATCTGATATTTTCAACAACAGTTAGACATTTGTTGATCGTTACTATGACAACAGCTAGGGCGCTAGCTCCCCCCTCCAGCTAAGCGCCAAATGTTTACAAACAATGAAAGGATCTATATCTAAAATAAAAGCATTAGGCCTATAATGTTTTTTTTTTAAAATCATTTCTATCTAATATTTGCGTGTTGCTTGAGATTTGTTAAAAACACAAACCATGAAGTGTCCTATTTGGCACCTGTGACTTTGCAGTGAACCGCGCAGTAATGTCTTTGTTTTCAACCCACAAGCCGACATGCTCCAATAAAACCCCGTTGTTCATGCGGGCCAGTGCCGCTCCTGTTTTATGGCCCAAATTCCGGGGAAAGAGGCAAAGAGCGCCCCATGTGACTGCTGACGTTTTAGGAGAGTCCTGACTCCTACTCCCGAGTTTGTGGAATAATCTGCTGCTCAGCTCAAGGAGATCCGCGGAGGTTCCTTCACGTCCGCTTTGAGGAAGTTTCGAAGTTAGCTACTTTCCTCTTGGTTTTATCTGTAGACGGACTCGTGATGTCTGGCGAGCAGCATGCAGCACAGGAGGTAGGCAAAGTAACGCGGACAAACATTTGATTGTCTGTGTCCACTAAATCTATACAACTTTTGATGCATTTGTGCGCTTGTGCTGTTTAATGAGCTCTGAGCTTCATGGTAGAGTAACACTTAGCACACACAGCGTTTCACTCATTGAATGTATTAGCTTCTTGCAGTGTTTTTCCTGTCCTTTGACCGCCTTTGATGCTTGTGTAAACTTTCATTAAAACCTGGATTGAGGCGTTTGTGACCACGTGAGTAAAGTCAGTCTTTAATCACTTCGAGATAATTAATGTCTGCGTTTCATTGAGTTCTTTTAGATGTGAGATTTATAAACTCATAATTGGCTTCAGCTTTGTTAAAAGGAAAATAAGCAAAGGACACTGAACAATGGAAAACAACATTTTGTAAACATCACCTGTAAGATCAAGAAAGTATGTGGCCCAGTAGAATCTGAAAATCAGACTGTACAGAAGTAGATGTAAGATTGAAGTAAGGTATTTTTTATCTGCTTTGTTACACTGATGTAATAATGCCATAATACAAAAAAACGGTGTATGTGATAGCCTTGATGCAACGCCATTGGATTGCATTACTTCATAGACGAGTGATGTTTTATTAAATCCCTTGCAAAGTAACTATTAAATTAACAGCTTTACAGTTAGTGCAGAAGCTTCCACTCTGATCAGTAGCAGTTGGGCCAAAGAACTGAAGATGACTGCTACAATAATTGAGGCTACTTTACACATTTAATATTGTTATATTGAAATTTTTTATGTAATTTGTATTGCTTAAGAGAACCTCTTACTTTTGAAAGTCAAAATGTAATGCTACTATCTGGCTGTATTTTGTGTCATGGCCTCCTGAAGTTATCTGTCTTGTTTTCTTACTTAGTATTAAAAATGTATAACATTTTAGATGTCTTGGCTCTGCCAGACGCAGGGGCAGTTGATGTTACCTCTGTGTCCTCCTCTTCCCACCCCCTTCGAGTGACTCATGTGGGTGTTGGGCTGAAATAGTTTGGTGTAGTTTTACATTCCTTATATAGCCTCTGAGCGAGGAGAGGCAAGGGCCTGCTTGTGTCACAGACGCTGTCGGGGGGTAGGATTTGCCAACACGCTGAGAATCTGCTTGCCCCAGCACACTGACTCCACCGTACTGCCAGGTTTGGGCGACCAACTGGACAAGGTAGGGTTTGAGGTGGCATTTTAGACCGATAGTTGGCACAATGGCACCTTGAGACTTTGAGGAGGAGGTGCGGGAGTCAGTGAGGTTGCTGGTTCAGAGGTCATGAGTACAGTTGTATCTCACTTAGTGAGTGGAGTGACATAGCCCACTGCCTTTAAGTTGCCTATTCCACGATATTATTTTATCAATCACTGTCACAGCTTTCAAAAGATCATCAATTCTTGTTTACTTTAATAAGTTGGATGAAAATTTAAGTTTGAGAACTCATTACTGGTGTTCCTTTCTTCATTCTGTCCAATAGATTTACGATGCTTCTGCTTTTGGCTTTGCTTATTTGCTTTGGAAGTTAAGGGTCAAAATTTGTAAAATGGACTTGATTCTGCTAGCTGGTTGAGTAATGCTATACTGTCATCATATGATTTTCATTTTGTGTTTCTGACTTCATTGACAATAGCAATAAATTGTATTCTGATGCTTCTTCTATTCTGATTGTTTAAGCAATAGTCTTGCACTTTACTGTGTTGCACTCTTGTAGGTGTGCAATTGTCATAGTTCCCTAGCGATATAAACTTTGATTTGTGATAGGTCTGGAGACCGTCTCTCTAATAAATATGTTTGTCTTTTTGTTCTTGAAGGGTATGAACATATACTCTGTAACCCTCAGCGGGCCGGCGCCCTGGGGCTTCAGACTGCAAGGAGGGAAGGACTTCAGCATGCCCCTCACCGTGTCAAGGGTAAGCCCAACTAAACTCCCATATTTCACTCTTATCCTGCTTTTCTCTCAAATCTCTATACACTTGTCCTCTTCAGTCTTTATTCCAGACACAAGTAACTTAACCTTTGAAAGTACGTGACACTTTTTGAAGTTCTTTTGTCACTTTATATTTAAACAACATTTAAGTTTCTATTCACTGCCAAGTCCTAAGCCGAGATAATGTTGGTCTCGACGGCGACTGAATGTGAGGTAATATTAAGACCATTTGCATTGATAATATTTACTTATCGCAAGAACATGAGAGCGTCACTTCGTGTCAGTTCAATACAGCATTGTCAAACAGTGTAGCTATTGAAAAGAGCCATGACTTCTTTCCAGGCCATATAAGTGCATTTCCCTTACAAACGCACACACACACACCACACTCATACAATTATTCTTTTATTGCTGCCAGGTATTGCACTCACTGATATGGCATTCCACCAAGCTCCCATTTATTATTGGCATTATTATGTTCTGCCTTAGAGGCTTAGATGATCTATAAATGTTAAGCTGATTTGCATTAGCAAATTTGTCAAATTTGCTCGGTGTATGCCATTTTCAACTTAATTAGGTTTTAAATTAGTAATTATGTTTCTGCGAATGTTATTTCCTTTTCTTTCCTTATTATAGCTACCATAGCATTATTTGTTGGCAATGACAAATGGTACTGCTCAGCTATACATTTTAAGAACGATGCCTCACCTGTTTTGAAAGAAGCTATAGATTTGTGTAAAGCTGATGTAATCCCTCATTGAAGGCAGTAGTTATCATTGGCCTTGTCAGTACATGCCTCGTCTCTTCTTCCTCACATCCCAGACAAAAACTCTGTGTTCCCTTCAGATTCTTGTCCGGAGTCATCCCTCTCACCCATAAAGAGTGTATGTCAACATAACAACGTCCCAAGCCAAACAAGGGATCGTCTTGGATCAATAGTTAGAGTTTGAGACTTTGGACAAGAGATTTTCAGATATCAAAGAGCAGTTACGCTTCATTTTCCGTTTGTAATATGGGAACAGAGTTCCAATTTCTTCATTGTACAATGTTGGTGGTTTCCTGTCACTAAAGCCACAAGAGATTAAGATGATGACTTGTCGTTTGGCAATAATGCGTTGAAAGACACTGTACATCACAAAGTTGTGTCACTAATGATAAACAAAGAAACAGTAGCTTAGTATGTGGACAGTTAGTCTACCGTTTTGAAAGTCAGTGGTTTGATCCCAGCTCCTTCCCAGTTCTTACTGTTGTTGTGTCCTTTGGCAAGACACTTAACCAGCTTTTCCCCAGGTGTTTGTTTACACTGGTGCTTGCTCTTTGATGTAAAGGACTTTGAGTGATGGGAGAAAAGTAACTGTACCATTTTACCAGGAGTTGCATTGTAAAAACTTGAAAGTGATAATTAAACTCTATTGTTTGTTCTAGAGGATTGACAGGCTCAACACTGTTATCACACAGCTGTACATAAAAAGGCACATTTAAACATCATCATGGTAATAAAAAAACAAGCTAAACAAAAGTAAAGTAGTCTGAGCTTATCTGTTATTATTCAGGGCGGTAATTGCATTTGGAATTAATGATTTATTTGTGAGTCTCTGGGACTTTGTATGTATTGCCTCCCTGATAAAAAAGTAAGAGCAGCCGAGTATGTTAGTACAGCTTTCATGCCTGTTTAAGTTGTTTTTTTCCCCCCAGAAAGGTTCCATTCCCTGATAAAATACATCAGAGAGAGTTGTAACCCGTGACCTAACCCACTGTTTCTCATATGTAACTACATGTACCTCTCTTGCTTGGCCCACGTTGGATAATTGCAGTGGGTGGTCTTTAGTTCTTGACTGGTTTGTGGCTGATGAGATAAGTATCTGTGCCCAGTCGTTCAGCTGAAGGAGATTACACAATGAAGAGCATGTGAGTGATGGGACACGGAGTGCTTTAAAAATGCTGTAGGACAAAAAAAAACATTGTCTGGTGATAAGCGCCGAAAGATCAATGGGTCTGAAGTGTTTTTTTTTTTTTGCAGGCAATTAGTGTCCTTTGTTTTCAGGGTAAATTGCTATTCAGCTCATTTGATTTTGAGGTTGTGTCCGTAACATGCTTTTGTGTTAAATCATGCGTCATTCCTTTGTTCTGTTCCTCAGTGAATAATTTGGAAAGCTATGAAATCACCTTTACTTGTATTACATCTGTAAGGAGTCAAACATTGCAAAATATTGTATCTTGATGAGTTAAAATGACTAGACTTTGAGTACTTTTGACTTGTCAAGTGAAAAAATCTGATTTTTTCCCCCCATCCTATTTCAAGTAAGACTTATTTTCTAATTTTAAAATCCAATGAGATATTTGATCTGCAATGAGATGTTTTTTTTTCTCATTTTTTTTATTCTTATTTTAAGCGAAAATATGATTTAGCAAATAATTGGACTTATGTATTCAAGTCAACTCAACTCAAGTCTTATTTAAAGAAAATGTAGTTTTTTTATTATTTCTTGCTGTGTAGTGGGTCTATAAGTTTTAAACTGGAGAGTTCTTCCCTGCTTGGTGCTTTGTTTCCTTCCTCCTCTGTCTGGACGCCTATGCTTTCTCAGCATTCCTGACATTTTTGCCACATCCACCCTGTTACTGCCAGCAATCCCTGTCTCCTTGCTCGGTTTAGTAAGAGTTTTTTCTTTTGCCTGAAGTTGAAAATCCTAGAGCTGGTCAATCCAAAGAGAAGCCAACATGGCAGGGTGGAGTCTCTCTTTAACACCGAAATAGAGTTCAGCAAAGTTTTACTAATCTGCAGAAAGAACACAGTGCGCAAAACGTATTTCAAGTAATTGTTCCCAAACAATCGCTTGCTAAATGAAAGGCAGAACCAAACAGCCCATTGTCTCTGGCGCTCTTCTTTGATCTTTGGTTGAACATTTATATTTGGCTTAAGACTTAAGACCCAGCCTTCCAGGAATATATGGAGATCACATTGCTTAAACTGTTGCCTGGTGATGTCTATTTCAATACCCCAAAGTGAAAGTTCTGTGGTGCAGAAAGCCTTCTTAAAACACAGATGTGCTGAATCCCCTGAGATCTAAACGCATCAGTACCAACACAGTTTCAACATGAGCAACTGGAAAATAAGTGAAAGATGTCCCTGGAGCACATCCCTGCCGCCCTTTTGCACTTCTCCAATCCTGTCTCTCCTGCACCTTAAAATGAGTTTGAAATGTTAAAAAGTCTTAATAAATTTGTGTCAGTGTTATGTCAGACACGGTTAGGGCTGTGGAAATACCATCATTCAAATCTCAGCTTTGGTCAGGGCTCCAGACTAACATTGTGTGTTTCATTTAGACTGGATTTGACATTTGACTGGACATTTTCAATCACAAGATATAACACATTTGTCAGGCTCAGTCAAATGTACTCTTTTAATAACATCTTTTTTGTCACCTTGCTAGTTTACGCTCAGAACTGTATACCACACTCAGCTGAAATATAAATTACAGCAACTTAAAGTGAATTTCTCCATTGTGAGATCAGTAAAGTTTTATCTTGTTTTATCTTAGAAGAATCCTACTAAACAGCAGACTCTGTAACTCAGAGACAGAGCCTACACAAAATATACTACATCTCATTCAGAAAGGCTAATCACTGATCTTTGTCTTGTATCTCACTCCAGATCTGGCGCCGACGCAGTTTCATAAACATTACAACACCTTAACCCCGCAGCCTTTTAAGCATCTGGTTTCCATCATCAAAAAAAAAAAAACACATGCCTCAAGACTGCAATCAAATCTGTGTTGGAAGTGACACACAGCGTTGTCATGTTGTGGGAGTGGGTTTTGTCACAGCGACTCCTTTGTCATCAGCTGAATGCGTCATTGCAGAACAAATCGGTTTGTTTGTCTGGTCAGCTGTGGTGGCGGGATTTGTGGTGCTTTAATGAGAGCCGAATCTTTGGGATCTGTTGCCTTCAAAGAGCCGTTCAAAAGACCTCCTCCTTTTTGCATCTAGCTCTTTCACAAGTCAACCTAATAAATCATGTTTTCTGAAAAGTAAGTTCAAGCTACAGCGAGACTGGTTTTACCCTTTGACGTGTGTGTGTGTGTGTGTGTGTGTGTGTGTGTGTGTGTGTGTGTGTGTGTGTGTGTGTGTGTGTGTGTGTGTGTGTGTGTGTGTGTGTGTGTGTGTGTGTGTGTGTGTGTGTGTGTGTGTGTGTGGGGGTGTGGGGGTGTGGGGCAATG
>OMNZ01020392.1:2635-15985 GCA_900303255.1 Lesueurigobius sanzi | reverse complement strand
TATCATAACAGAAGTCATCTCAAAGGTCGGTATGGACAAAAACAAATCAATATCAGACATCAATAATGATCAAAAATAAGTCACACACGAATGAAATGTCTCGACCAGATGTAATGTCCCGTGAATAAGTAAATCACTTAGAGTAACAAGCTTAGAGTATCCCCCATCCTTAGACCTTCCTCTGCAGCGAGGAAAAACCCCAAAAAAACAGAAATCACATGTAGAAAACCAATTTAAAGGAAGGATCCATTTCCCTTGGACGGATGGGCTAGTGGTGAATTTTGGTCGACCAGAATCCAATAGCAAAAAAAAAAAAAAAAGCACATCACTGAAGATTTGTGGCAATGTACTTAAATTGTTTAGGAAAATATTGTTCTTGCTATATTTAAGACAGTTATCTAATATACAGTATAAAACCTGTATTTACTTATTCAAAGTAGTCTCATCAAATAAATAAGAAGTGGACTAAACTTGATTAGAATGTAAATTTCTCCATTGTGAGCTCATAAAGTCTTATCTTATGTTATCCGGAAGGTAACACTTTATAATTATTAATACGTTTTATATAGCACTTTTCAATAAAACTTAAAGATGCTTGATCGTACATGAAATCATGCTATTTTAGATCATTTATATTTTCCAAGTAGTGGAATGGAATTTGTTTTGTCCTCCTTTATATTGTGACATTTCTGACATTTTGTCAATTTCACGAGCTCGCAGGCTACTTTTCTTGCATTTCTGTGACAGTGGCTCAAACAGTGACCCTGCAAGTTGTGAAATGTGCTTATAAACTCTGTGAAGAAATGGGATTTTATAAATGTGTTTGAAAAGTTACTTTATAAATGTGTTTGAAAAGTAAGAAACTGATTGTTTAAAAAACAAATCGGGTATACTGTAGTGGCTTTAATCGCACAGGGGCCGTAACAACACTGCTCTGTGGTTAGAGCCCTTGAAGGGGAAACTTACCACTTGCTTTGGTGAAAGATACAATTATTGAATCGTGTGACATTTTCTTTCCGCCGGGGCCAGGGGTCTGATAGTTTAGCCGCGCAGCTCGACTAATGTGCTGCTGTCTCTTTAAAGCGTTGAGGGACACCTGTCTGAGGTGCAGCTCCCAGACACAGCTGTCAAGTCACAAGGTTATTTAGCTTGTCGTCAAACTGCTGGTCAGGTATGTCTCGGCTTCCCTCTGCTCGCATCGGAACTTAGACTAGGGTGGGGAATTGTTTCAAAAGTTGTAATAGCATCAAAGTTTTAGTAAGGTAATTGGTGAATGCATTGTGCTGTTTTTTTCTGTGCTCTGTGGTTGAGTTGAGTTATTGTAAATGTCTCACTCTCTTCCTCTCCCTTCAGACCTGATTTTCTACATTGTTCAATTTTCTCATTTCGTAGTCTTCATACTCAAGCCAATATTTTCGTGAGACACTTGTTGTCAGGGTTCTGTCAAGGTATTGTAATCTTGGCTGCAATACTCCATTTGTTTTATGTCAACACTGGGAGACAGCTGCTCTGACTGACAGTATATAGTCTGTTTTGTGCAAGTGCGCCTTTAATTACTAATCATCAGCTCCTGTCTTATTCGCAAGGAATTGTTTACAGTTTGTTCGTACAGGAAGAGGACATAGCCAGTAGATTTTCAGCTTGAGGCAAAGATGCTCGACAGGCGATCATGTAACAAAGATTGTAACAATAGTGTTTCCAAACTGGCCTTGAGGCTTGTGGTCGGAGATTGTGCTCAGTATCTTGGGAGTTTTTGTTGCAAGAGTCGTGATTTTATCTAACATCAGCATGTAAGCCAAGCACGCATCAGCCAAAGTAAGTGACCCTTGAAATTAGCCAGGAAATGATCTCATTGTGATCATATCCAGTTTCAGTGCAAACCAAAAATCTTTTCCCGTGACGGCAGCGACTTGACAATCTCTGAATTTTTTCCATCCCGTCCAACAAAAACCAGCTCAGGAACAGCTGTCAAACCTGTTCCTCCCTATTTCTTGATTAAGTGCGTCTCATTAAATAGTAGGTTAACAGTGAGACAGAAGGCAGAGCTCTACACGGACGTCATCGTGATTGGCTTTGACAGAGGTGTGACAGGCAGCGGCATGTCAGTCCGCCCTGCAGTCATCCCGTCTGCAATATCAGGAGACTGTCAGCGCCCGCCCATTTCTCACAGTCGAGCTCAGTGGTTCAAAATAACATAATATAAAAATCTGGCGGTCAATCATGTTTAATAGAAGCCACTCTTTATTTGCTTCACCATTTTGCAGCACCTGTCCCATTCGCATTACACCCCGGGGACAGCTTTTCAAAAGCTGTCAAGTGTAACAATTGGGTTTGAGGAAAGCTTTACTGTTTTGTGTGTATTTGTGAAGATATACAGTGCTTAACAAAGGTATTAGACCACCCGTCATGAAAACAAGAAAACATAAATAAGTAGTAGTTAGTAATATATCAAAAACTTGTTTCAAATTAACAATTTAATTTTTATTCATTAAGAAAACAAACAATTGGAATAACAAAATAGTCCTTGTTGACAAATAATGACCTAAAATGTCAATATTTTGTATGGCCACCTCTGGCCTGATAACAGCTGCATTTTGCTGCCATTGTTTTTATGTAGTTTTGCCAAGTCTCTTTTGTTATTGAGTTCCAAATAGTTTATAGCTGTTCCCAGAGCCTTGCTTTGGATCAGACTTTGGTCTCATCCATTTTTTATAAATCCCAGATCTGTTCAATGGGGTTCAAGTCTGGACTTTGGCTTGGCCAGTCCATCAGGTCCAGCTCCAGATTCCTTTTTCCTTATCCTTATAGAAACATAAAAAGAAGACATTTTGGTAAACAGAAATACTGTTAAATTATGGCAGCAGTTTCCAACACCTTATACTGGGCGGTGGTCTAATACATTGTTAAGCACTGTACAAATTTTAGCTGTTGCTGTTAATTGGCTTAAAGTTTGTGTCCATATACAATACTGGTCAAAAGTTTGGAAACACTATTATTATTTCAAGACTATTTACATTGTATATTCTAACTGAAGACATTTATTTATGACACATGGAATTATGTTACTGTTGAAATAGATTCTTCAAAAAAGTAACTTTTTTCTTTGACTCTTTGCACCTTTGACATTTGAATGAGCTTCACAGTCACAGAAATGGTTTTTACTTCAGACTGATGAAAAGCCTACCTTATGAAGCTCATTGAGAAAATGCTAAGAATAAAGGGTGCAATTTTGAATTGAAAATATAAAATATATTTTACATTTTTTTGTGTCCTGCATAATTCCATGTGTTCATTCATAGCTTAAACCTACAATGAGATTCATACAATGTAATTAGTATTAAAAATAAAGAAAAAACTATACATTAGAAGTGTTTTGTTTCTGTATTTCATATTCATAGTTAGTAGTAGAGAATGTTTACACAACAATAAGATTGAACAATATGTAAACATTGAATTGTGATTTGATCTCTGTGACAATCTGCCAGTGTAGGGAGATGTCATATCGTGAGTTGGTGCAGCTCAAATACAGATACACGCTGTCAACATTTCCTCACCCACTGCTCCCATTGGTGTGGTAATGCTGTGGGTGAGTGACAGGTGGATTTGATTATAGGAGGGAAATTATGAGAAAATGATTTTTTTGCCCCCATACCAATACTATCCATACATGGGTATGGATAGTCAATTTTGATGATGCCAGTTATTCTTCTTATCCTTAACATTGCTATTTTGCCTGTACGTAAACTCTAACATTGAAAGATGAAAAGCGAGGACATCGAAACAAAATAAATAAAAAGTCTTCACGGCACATGCAACAGTGTGTAATACCTGACTTTAAAGCAGAATTTGTTATAACGCTCTTTTTGTGTTTCTTTTTCACAGAGCGTTCAAAGCTGCTGGAGACCAGAAGGTAAGCCCTTTGTTGTCTAAAGCATTGATCTAAAATCAGTTTGAATTCCTGGCATGGATCGCTCTGGACCACTACACAGTGACACAGAATCAACTGGGAGACACTTTTCCCTCGTAATTGGCTTCACCAGTGTTTCATGTCACTTTGTGTTGGGAGTCACCTCAGCTAACACTCATGACTTCACACTGTGTCCGTACACTGTGTGAATTAGCAAAGCATCACTGAATCACTAAATTAGCCGTTTGCCACATGGGTTGGCAAACAATGTTGAATGTTGGAATTTACTGGAGCTTACTTTGTTATGCCTTGCACAATCCTCAGAAAATGCAATAAAATGGTATCAATGCAAAAACGACAAACATGCTACAACTGATGTGTATGTACGTATTAAATACAGGTAGGGTGCTTAGACAAATGTATACTGTATGGGAAAATTAATGAAGCATTAGTTTGCATTCATGTGCCACCTTAGTTCAAGGCTAGGCTTGTTTGTTTGGTTTGCAAAAAGAAACATTTCCTAGTCAAAACATGGGGGGGCAGAGCCTCCTCAGGCCAAACTCAAGCTTCGCTAATCACAGTCCACTAACTCTATTCAATTAGACATTTCAGCATTTAGATTCCAAGCTTTGCTTGGCACAAATTGTAGTATGTGGTTTCTCAATACTTATTAGGGTTCTGGAGTTTCCCCAAGGAAATTATTAAAGGAAGTTACATTTTCAGTGTTATTTGATTGTTATTGAAGTCTCTGTTCTATGCAACATAATATTATTACTCAAAATATATCAGACAATAAGGGGAAACATACTGTATGTGGATTTCTATTATCTTTTATCAAAATCAGTGAATCATCCATTGAGTTGAATAGGGTCCTGTCCTCCATCTCAGGAACTCACTGAACTCAACCTTTTTTTAAATTACATATTTGTTTAAACCTATGAGCAAAATTGTCTTTTCCGCGTCGACACGTTTATGTGGGACTGCCGTTAATGGTCAAGGTAAAATTCTATTCCCAAAACTTGTCAGTCAAATTTCTAATTTTTCAGCTGAAGTATTTCTCTCAGTGCCTGTAGCAGATAACTTTAGACTCCAGTCTTTGGCCAGCTGCCAAAGTAAATAAAACGGCTGTGCTCCGACTTCTTAAGCACTTTCTCTGTGCGGAGGATTTAGCCGAGCGCATTCCACGCAGTAATAACCGCGTGTACAGCGACTGGCCACGTTTTTACTGTTTGTTGGGCTCAAAATGCAGAAATCAAATTCATCTCGGCTGTAGCAAGTGCTTATTTGAATGACTTGATTTCTATGACTCTTTATTGATCTGGTCTTTATCCTTTCACTTGCATCAATGAGAAATGACCAATGCAGCAATGATGCTAACCTGATATTGTTTTTGTGGCCCTTTTAGGAGAATTTAACCCCCCCTTCCTATTCAATCATTATTACTATGTTTGTTCTTTCAGCTGATTTGTTTTAAAAATAATATCTTCACAAATTGCCCTTTCTGTAGTCAAAAATGAACTATGGTGAATTATTTTTTTCACTACAGTAAAAAATAGCAGCATTTTCTCACTTTTCACAAGTGCGTTATTGTCAAATCAACCCACCGCAGCGAGAGCTTACACTGATTATTATGGTAAATTTGTAAACTCAATCCCTAAAAGAAAATTATAAACATAATTGCCAGTTTCTGAATTGAACTTTGTTGCCCATGGTTTCCCGATGCATTTGACAGTGCCAGTACAGGAAGGTAGGACAAGTTCAGGCTACAGCTGCTTAGTTTTGCACTAAAGGAAAGGAATCTGCAGCACCAAAACTTAGCTCACATTACAGCTTTGATGGTGAGGTAAGTTTATGTGCTGTATATTCCTTTCCTTTACTGCCTTTCACATTGTTGGCAGCGCTTTAATGCGAAACTAAGCAGCTGTAACCTGGACTTGCCCTACATTCCTGTGTTGTAACTGCCGAATGCACCGGGAAACCATGGCAGCCAAGTTAATTCAGAAACTGGCAATTGTCCACGGAGTTATATGACAACAAATACTAGAAGAATAGCTGTACCTAATAATGGTTACGCCCAGAACCGGAAGGGCACAGGCCTGAGCTATATCTCTGGAAACAACGGTGGGATTGTGCAAGAGCATATGCAATGTTTACCACGTGTGAATCCTAACCGCATGCCGTGTGCCGCATTGTGCCTCTGTCTCACTCCCCAATAGGACGCACTCACCGCAGCCTCTGTCCAGCCAAAGTACTCCTTCACTCCCAGCACCAGCATTAACAAGATGGCACGGCCGTTTGCAGCAGGCAGTGCCATTGCCAGCTCAGGACCTGCCATTAAACCCGTGGCATACTCGCCCAAACAAGGCACTGGCGGGGTCCTGGACTCGCAGAACGGGTAGGTGTAAAGCAGTCACCCCAGGACAGGTTAAAAGTTAGTTTGAAAGGAGACATTATTTTGCCTGACATCGTCTTTTCATTAAGCAGATCAAACATGTGTTGCATAAGCACAGCACAAATGACCTGCAAAATTCACAGATGTTCCAGTTCTCCTTTTCCAAAATACGTAAAAAACACATAAAAAAGAGTCTTGTTTAGATTAAATTAAATTGAAGTAATAACTTGTGAATAATTTGAATAGAATTGGAGACCTTTTGTTATAAATTACCCTTTTTGGGGTGAACTTCCGTGGTAGCACCGTGGTAGCAACATTGTCGATCGTCTAACATGCTCTAAAGCAGGGCCCGTACTAAGCCAAATTCCGCCCTCCAAGAGGTTTCATTTGGCCCTTGAGATGGTGCTTAGATTTGTAAGACGTATCTAGGTTGATGAATTTGTGCACTGAATAGATAATGAACAGCATGTCCTACTCAAGAGCACAATAATTAAAGGATATTGAATCATTGATCTGTTTACATTTGGTCCCTCTACATGCCAAACAGTATTGTGTTTGGCCCTTCGCGCGCTAATTTTGGTCCTCCATAGTCTATTTTGGCTGTTCATGGAAAAAACTTTGGGCACCCCTGCTCTAAAGACTGTAAAGACTGTAAAAAAGAGCTGCTTATCTGCCAGGTCTCTACTGGTAGAAATGTATAACTAAAAGTTTTGAAATGAACTATAAGTCATTTTTGCCGACACACTCTGCTATACCAACCTACCGGTACGTTAATTAGTCTTCACATGGATTTCAGATTTGATTCATTTATACATTCGATTTCTAAACATGAACAATATAAAATAGAAATCATTGTTTGTTTGCTGAACGACTTGGCTATTTTCTGCCCGGTTTGCTACATAAACAAACCATTGTAATAATTACATTCCCTTGGAGTGAAATGAAATTGTTTACTAGCAGTATTCAGAAAGAGCACAAAGCACATCAGTTGAATGAAGTGCTTTGTTTTAACGGGCTTCGCTCTGAGGTCTTGTCTGGTCCGGTTCATAATTTGGGTCATGGTAGTGGTGGTTCGCAGCCGCTGGTAATGTTGCTGTATTTAGCCCTGCTCATAAATTCTGCTGAGTTCCCACACAGCTTTTACTGGTCCAGCACTGGATTATTTAAGGCCCTTGTCTTTACAGAGGTCTCACTCTGTTCAGAATATCTTCAGCAGATGCCTGAGGCGCAACATTTCCACTACTTCAGTTAAAAGAGGCCGTAATTACTACTGTCAGCCCCGTTTTGTCATTGCTCATTGCTGTGTCCTCGCCGTAAACATTTTAATTAAAGGTAGGGTTTCTAGGATTCTTAATGTTGCTTTATTGACAATCCCAAACATTTTTTATGTCTGCACATTTTTTGTTTTAGTTCTTAAGCCCCCACCTACTGCCAAGTGACCAATCAGAAAGTCCACAGCACCCCATGTTTGGCTTGCCAGATCTACAACTAAAAAACCAATTGGAAAGAAACCATAAATGTATGACAAATAAAAGAAAGAGGATATGGCACTACTGTTGCAGGAGATGATAAATACTTTAAGCCCAAATATTAGTCATTGAGGAGGTCACTGTGAATAGCTCAAACTGTGCGAAACAATGCGGCCCTTTCTCTCATTGTGTCTGCTGTGAAAAGCTTGTTTGTTTTGCGCTCTGCTCAGTTTGCTGCATGGTTTTTCACTCTTGTCTTGTCTTGTGTGCCACATTTGACATGTTTGAACCGGTCGTTGTTCTTTCATTGTTTTCATCATGCTCCTCGTCTTTTCACTTTTACAGATGGAAGCTATCGACAAGTTAGTATTCTCCTTTTTTCCTAAGTTTTTTATTTATTTATTCATTTATTTTATTTAGTTGTAGGAAAGCCCCTTGAGATGCAGCAACTCGTTTGCAAGGGCGTCCTTAATCTAAATACCATATATATATTTTCAATCTTCTTTACAATATCTTAAAAACAACAATCACATACATTTCCTGTACATGAGACTCTGGTGTGTGTGTGTTTGGAATGACTCTGTGGGGATATACATTTCCACCAAACACTGCCATCTGCTGTTGATAAATAATATATGACTTGCTATACAATGTGTGTTTTTTTTGTTTGGATTTGTTTTTACAATTCCCACCATCTTCATGATCCTTTTATACATATATTTCCTTCCGTTGCAAGCTCTTTAATCTTAATTACGTAATTCTACTTTTGCTTTTTGGACTTTATTGGTATTTTGTTCTTTCTTCAGGGTTGAACCAGCTTACTATGACGATATTTACCAAGTATCCAAGTAAGACCTTGTTGCATGTGACCTGGTTTGATTCGGTTTCAGTAGCCAAGTATACATACAGTCTGGTTGAGTGCCTGTTTTAAGATGTGTCGCTTGTTCATGACGTCTTTTGTGTTTCAAATTGGTGCTTGCAGTTGATTTTGTTCATATGAAGCATCGAGTGGTGTGGTTAAAGACAGGTTGTATGGTGTCAATGCAATGCCTGCCAAATATATGATCTTTAATGAGCTCTTGTCCATTTACGGTGGTCTATACTGTGCCCATGAGGAATCCCTCTAATGGCTATCCATTACCTAACTCGATGCGTGACCGTGCTACTAAGCGCTTTGCTGCACGATATCTCAGGGATGTCCTCTATCTTCAAGGTCGCCTGTGTATCTCTTTGGCCTTTTTCTGGTTGCCTGGATTGCCGCAGCATGAGGGGTTTTTTAGCTTTAACACCAGCCCCCGCCATGTGCTGTACAGGCACGGGCTCAGAATGGAGAACATGGCCTGCTTCATCCCCAACGACCGCAGCAAGAAGAGGCTGATCGAGGACACCGAGGACTGGCAGCCCCGCACCGGAACCACTCAGAGTCGCTCCTTCCGAATCCTGGCCCAGCTAACGGGCACCGACTACAGTAAGTCAGCGAGAGGCGGGGCTTGACCATGAAACGTGACCATTCAGAAACGGCACTTGGATTTAGTTTCTTCTTAAACGCAATATGAAGCTTATGCGTGCGCAGGAATCCCAGTGAAATTTAAGGCGAGGCACTGCAGGTGAATAGGAAAAACTATTTAATTGAGTTATATTAATTTTAGTCGTTTGCTGTATGTCACTGACAGAAATATGAGGAAAAAAATATATTGCAATTTTTCATATAAAAAAAATGAGATCTAACTAATAGATTCAGCTTTATTTTGTTGATATATTAGTTTCAAAGATTTGGTCTTGTTTAGTGTTTGAATAAACTAGTTATTAGTGAGTAAATCTGTAAAATTCAAATTTCGCCTTGTTTTTGGGAATTCAAAACTCAATTAATCAGTCTAGGACAGGGATCTCCAACTGGTAGCTCGCCAGCCCTTCCCAAGTAGCTCGCTAAAGGCTTTCCACATTTGATGAGGCAAATATTAGATGCATTTTTTTGTTCTGAACAAAAAAATCTTCAAACATTTAGCTGCAACTAGCAAAGTATAAGGTGGGAAATACTGTAATCGTCTTTTATTGTGTTGAATTATCATCTTGGTACTCCTATAGACCTTTCTCAGTCATGTGACTTGGAATGGAACGCCGGCCTGTTGGTTGGCATTCCGCTGATTTGCTCCACCCGCTGCATGTTATCAGCTGTTCTTTACAATGGCGTTACCGGTCTTGACGCTCTCCAAGACGGTTCAGTACTTGAGTGGTCAGGTCAGACAACGATATCTGAACAAATTCTCGTTTGTCGGAGCTCAGGACCCGTCATGTGACTTTGGTCAACAATGGTCAGAGCATAGAGATATGCAATGTTTAGATTTGAATTTCTTGTAGCAACCCATTGTTGCAACATAAGTTCCGCTGCCAATGATGTCAGCTGAGAAAGGTCTAGTTACACATGTTTCCTTAGAGCATAAGTAGCTCCCAGGGTAAAAGGTTGGGGACCCCTGGGCTAGGAACTAAGTATTGTAAAGTCCCTCTGAACAAACCTTCAAATATTGTTAAATACAAGACTGGAAGGTTTGGAGTCTGTAGAAGCTACTCAAGTGGAGATGTTGGCGCCACAATGTGAGAAAAATGCATTTTGAGAAAATGGTCATTGAAGTTACGATTTCCCAAATAATTCATTCTATGAATCAGAATAGAATTGATTGCCATTATCAATGAAAGGTTTCACAAAGTACAAATTTTCTTCTGTGTTCTGCAACATGAAACATAAACTTGTAATAATGATAAATAATAAATTATGGGGGGAAAAGAATATATAAGAATTATAAAACTATAAGGGCAAGAAATGTTAAATCATTACATCATAATGACACTCTTTATTGTAAACCTTACATCATTTATTTGTTTCCAGGTGAAAGTTTATTTGCTAAGATCAAACTGGCCCAAAATCAGAAAATTAAAACAAATGAGTTTTTCCTGCAGCGTCTCTCCTTAATGCTGGGATATCTTTTGCCATATCGCCCACACTTATCTACAAGTATTTTGTAATATAGTGTCAAGTCCTGGTGATAGAGGAGGCACAGAGCCAGAGGGAGGCAGGCGGGATGAGCTGTAGTTCTGTCAGGGATGATGTGATCACAGCGGCGTCGGACTGACAGCAGAGTGACTGACGCAGCAAAGACAGATAACAGGCGCGTCAGAGCAGAGATGGACTCGGATGTCAACGCGGGCCTCCAGCTTCACTTGCTTATATTCATGACCGGTGCCAGGCTGACAAATTGACCCGAGCGGTTACATTAGAATGAGCTGTCTGTGAAAGTGAAGCGCTCTCATGTTTTGTGTTTTCTGGTGCTCTCAGTGCAGGACCCCGATGATGAGGTCATGAAGAGGTCCAGGTAAACGCAGTTGGATGAGACCTGCATGTTGGAATGATTTAGCTAAAACAGTGGCTTCAGGAAGTTTCATCACCATATATTGATTCCTATGTTATTATCTTGCAAAAAAAACAACAACTATTATTCATTTTGTTACTTCAAAAAAATCTCTACTCAGGCTTGTACACAGTCTGTCCTTTTCTGTATCATGGGTAATCAATGCAGATCTTCTAAATTTCTTACATTTGTATTTATGATGTAGTTTTGTTGGATAACCTTTTGAACTCACTGTACAGTCTCATGATTTAGCCTCATTTGAATTGTAGATACTAGACGTTTGCATGGGCTTGTCAAACGGGTGCTGACTTGTATTTCTTTACATTGTTTCTAAGAGTAATCATTTTAGGAACTGTTAAGTGTCATGAGCTTTAATGGTGAATAGAATTTGACTTCTCCAGCCTCAGTTTATGTGCAAGATTGTCGATGATATGCTTGTGTTTTTGAAACTACTTGCATTTTGTTTTCCATGTATATAAACTTTAACTTCTGCACACAGATGGCCATCATAACCGAACATAATTTTAAAGCAACGCTGTGTAACTCTTCAGGTGTAGTGCCTCTAAAGCAGGGGTGTCCAAACTTTTTTCATCGAGAGCCACATATTGAATTGTGTATGGCAGGGGTTTTTAACTGGTTCTGCCCCAGGGACCACCATTTAGACAACGCAATAGTCTACTGCCCACTGTGTGTGCGTGTGTGCAATATAGGACTATTTTTTTTGTATAAAAGAGGGCTATATACTTTATTTTACAATGCTTTGTGTTCTCAAATGTTTAAAATAACAAAAGTAGAATTATTAAGAGATACTGTATATCAACTTGATATTCATTAATATTCAATATCCAGTGGCCTTTGTGTATTTTTAGTAGTTAAATTGGATAGCAAGTCACGACCACCAGCATTACTGCCACGGACCACCAGGGGGCCACGGACCACTGGTTGAAGACCCCTGGTATAGTGTATGGAGGGCCACAAATCGGTAGCCAGTGTAGTCAAACATTTGACTGGGTTTCTTTAAGAGACGTTTAAACCTTTCCCCACACCTGTATTTAGTCTGGAACCTTAATGCAAGCTCTGTCTCACAATAAAGTGTTAGTTTTTGAGGTTTTGATTGTGTAGAATTGTTAAACTTGCAGAAAAAAGTATATCTGGCGATGTGTGCCAATTCTACGAGAAGCTTGTGGGCCACCAAAGATTGGTCTGAGGACCGCACTTTGGGCACCCCGGCTCTAGAGGCCATACACACCACTGTACTAATGCAACAATGCTTGTACTAATGATGAGTTATGTGGAAAATTGTGAATAATATTAGCAAAAAGCAGCGATTTATATCCTCCATTAAAAAAGTGATAAATGAGTTTGTTGTCTCACTTCACATGACTCATTCTATGAGTGCGGTAACTGAAGGACAGTCCACTCAGAGTGTAGGAGCGCATCTAATGCTGTATATTGACCCAAAGAACAGTCAAAATAACTCCCATTCATCATGTATTTGGGTCAAAACTTCTGCAGTGTTGCTTTAAATAAGGAAGTTGCCATCTTGATGTTTGCTTGCTGTTACTTTTAAACATACTACTCATGTTTATACTTATACATGAATCAATCGGCTTTGTGATTCTAGTTAACATGCACGTCCTTTAGACTGGCTCAAACCTTATTGTGCAGGTTACATATTCATTTTCAAACCATTCTCTGCTTTCTCTCTTTCTTTCTTTCTTTCTTACCTTCCTTTTTTTCCAATCTATTTGCCTCACAATCAGGGAAAAGTTCCTCTCTGAGATTCAGAGTCCTCGCTATGCCCGCTTGAGGGATTGGCACCACGACAGGTCCGCCCGCGCCCTCAATATCAAATCCTGAGTGCCACAGACCAGATGTCCCGGGATGCCAACCCCAGTCTCGACCCGCCACCAATAGCGACAACCAAAACCTCTGTGTGACTTAAAGACGACTAAGATAGATGAGTGTCCAATGGCAGTTAATGCTTTCGCCTCTTCAGATCCGGGTGAAATAATAAGAAAAGTAGACAGCCTAGAGTGGACCCTTGCATACTGAGCCTAAAATGTAAGATCTCCCTGATTTTGGCCGACACTGTGGGCAGCAGCTTGGCCTTGTGGAGTTAATGAGGGGGCAGGTGGGGGGGGGGGGGTCCTTTTTTTTTTTTCCCCCCAAAATTTT
>OMNZ01020391.1:0-24657 GCA_900303255.1 Lesueurigobius sanzi | reverse complement strand
TATAATAAACAGGTAGGCTGTATTTCCTAATAATAAATAATAATGGGACAGAGTTATAACGTTATGCCCAAGAAAGAATCTTTGCTCATTGCTCTGTGAAAGATAATATTGAATGTTATTCTCTGGCTGACTCCCATGACTGAGAAGAGTAGGACAGCTAATGGATAAGGTATAAATAGCGCCAAACATACGTGTGGTGGGATGTTGTAATTGCACAATTGCCATTGCTATTGATCACAGCACTGAAGTTGGCAAGGGACACCTCTGTACAAATGCATTATTAACAATGTTATCTAATATATAGGGCCCCCTATTGATTTTTGCTTGGGGCCCCAAGACACCCTTGGAACGCCACTGGTGGCGCTCTGACACCACTACAGGATGCCTCCCAAAGCAGAACACTGTAGATGGCACATGCGCAGTAGACTGTAAACAGACCCATCACGGTGGAATGAAACTATTCCCGTGGATTTTTTTTATTTACAGAAGAAACAAAGAGGATGATTTGTGTTTTAGATTTAAAGGACGAGAGCAGAAATACTGTCAGTGAACATACTCTCTGTCAGGACAAAAACAGACAGAATGGAGGATATTTCTTTGGGGCTTTTCTCCGTGTGTCAGCTGTGCCTCGCGGTGAAGCAGAGAAGTATCACGGTCAGAACAGCGCTGGATTGGGTTGATAAAGCCATTATAAGGTCAGTAGATTATGCAAAACATACACAACGCTGGCGCTGTGATGTCATCGTTTTAGGAAAGCTGTAACAACGGAGCCACGAAAACGGCGTTTTGAAATCTTTCCACCCTGAGACGTGGTTTCAAACTTTATCGTTTACACTCCCCGAAAACGCCGGCTTCGTGTGGATGATAGGCCGGTTTGATATAATACTTTTGCGTTTAGGCCCGTCTTTGTGTTCGTGCGGACGGGGCCTAAAAGTTGCGTGTTCGGGCCGAGTCAGCAGTCATTCACCAGCTTAACATGGAGACTGCAGTTACGCGGAAGGCCAGAGGTGGCAGTAACGAGTATGAAAATGTTCAAACTCCGTTGAGTCTCTTTAACATCTCAATTTTCTTTCTGACTATTCACCTGCAGTGTCTCTTCTTAAACATTGTATGCATAAAAGATGAGTGCACCTCTGTCGGACATAGTACAAGGTTACAAATATACCAATCGAAGTAGGCTTACAAGGTTGAGCATAATAAAGCCCCTAAAGGAGGTTAAGATGGATGACTTCGAATGGAAATGTTCCTTTTAAAGAATAAAATAGTTTTATAAAAAAAAAAGTTGTTTTTCCAACTTTGACAGCATTTATTGTAATTTTATAGATATCTTTATGAGAGACAATGATCAGAAGACAAAGCGAGACACAAGTAGTAATAAAACACGGCGACAAGTTTCCAAGAAGCCGTTTTCCCGTCGGCGAAGAGCGTTTGTGGTTTTGTGGCACGTGAAAAACACATGGATTCATCCGACAGAAGCCAGGATGATGTCGACGACCGTGTCATCTCCGCTGCGGACCGTGACCTGCATCGTAACGCCGTCCGCCAGAGCCAAACGGGCACGGACCAAAACGTCATGGCCACCGCGGAACACCCCTGAGGAAGGAGAGGCGGGGGTTAGCTACTTAGGCCTGTACAAACATCAAAACATAACAAGCATTTAAAGGAAATGCTAAAACTCACGCCTTTATTGGGCTTTTAACCATGTTCTCCCTCGTCAAAAATAGCAGTATATAACTATTTGTTCGCGCAGTTTTGAATTAATCCTGAATGATTTAGGTTGACTTCTGCAGCGCTTTGTTTTCTACTTCCTGGTACAATTGAGTTCATTTGCAAAAAAAGGCCTTGGGTAGCAGAGAAAATTACACGTCTTAGTGCATCAGAAATATTAAGTCACTTAATTGATTAAATTGATTCAACCTTTCTTTTACTGCCATCACCAGTCGCGTATGTTACTAAAAATCTAACAATTCAGCTAAATATTCAAGTTGTAGATATCAGCTTTTGCAAATTAACGCTTCATGAACTCTCCTCCAGGTGTGAAAAGTGCATAGGCTTGTGAACAAATATAACCTTGTGCTGCAAGATGAATTGTCGCAAGATCTGAATTTTCAGTCTCACACCAAATCCATCTAGAAAGACTCAAACTGATGCTGCGTTCAATTTTTTTTTCCATTTTTTCAAAACACCGCGCCGGTCATACTTCACATGACTTGCTACTAATTGGCATTATGAAAAGCAATAGTTGGATTTTCACCCAATCAGCTCAAAGTATTGTACTGAATGTCCCTCCTTTTCAGTTTGAACAGGAGCCATCCCAGATTGATAACGTGCAGAACTCAATTTAGATTGCTACACCCATCAATCTGGCTTCTCCCAGGTTAGAACAAGCTGCTCTTCTTGAACTAGCCGCTTCTTCTGGATGTGCTGGTTTATAAGAGACTTGTTGAGGGATGACTGAACTTGACCATTACATATTAAATAAAACCTTCCATGCGACTTGCATATCAATCTCATGAGGCACACCAAACGGAGACACTCACCAGCAAGGAAAAGGACGTGGGAGTTTTTGTTTTCAGGAACTTTATCGGAGCGCTCACACGGCTGCATGCCCAGGAAGCTGACAATGTTACCCACCGCCTCTGGAAATGCAAAGACACAAAGGAGTCATTGGACCCATATTGCTAGAAGTAGAAACAAAACTGTATACAATGCATAGAGTGCAAAAACTGTCTTACCGTCGAGGG
Source organism: Lesueurigobius sanzi (assembly GCA_900303255.1). Lineage (NCBI taxonomy): Eukaryota > Metazoa > Chordata > Actinopteri > Gobiiformes > Gobiidae > Lesueurigobius > Lesueurigobius sanzi. The sequence goes on along the minus strand of OMNZ01020391.1, from coordinate 21,913 downwards.
TTCGTACGGACGCAAGTGCAAAGGTTTCTTCTTTTTCAAACTCGTCCCCGACTTCTTCCCACGCTGCACCGAAATTTGGTTTCAAAACTTTCTGAATGTGGTCGGCGACCGTCACCTCCAGGTCCTCCAGCTGAACAAGCAAACAGTCAGGATTGTTAGATAATGCTTATTAAAGTATATAGTCTGGAAGTTATCAAAAATAAGAGAGAAAGACACTTTTTTGAAAATAATGAAAATAACACAGTAACGGCTGACATTTTTATATGGAGAGGTCAATTAACAGACAATTAATGGTAAAGGGTCAAATATCTGACATACCACATATTCATCGTCGTAGCCGTCATCGTCTGGTTCTCCCGTGTTTGGGTCGCAGTCTCTCACCAGGTACTTCATAGTGCAGCTGAATGTGCAGGAAACTGGACACACACAAAATGCATATTAAAGACCTAATACCTGATTTTTATTTTTTAATGAAAGGTGTTAAATTTTACACTTTTAGCAGCAACGGTCACTAAGCAGTTCAATATAGACCACAATGCACTGTGGTCTACTCCTGTATATCAGACCCTACAATGCCAATGCTAATCCAGTATACGTTTCAGAATTCGTTAGCCTGTTCGATGTATTTTCCCAATAGCCGTTAGCATTAGCATCAAACATCGCAATTTATGAAGTATGTGGATATTTTCAGCTGCTGTCAACCATCGGTCACATTTGGGTCATGTCAAAGAAATCATTATTGAATGAAAAGACCTTATGAAATTTTACTGCATCTGAGCTAAATGTTAAGTCATTTCAGTTCAGTATCTATCTAATTGGACATGCTTCAGCAGTCTGGGAAGTGTAAACTAGCTTGGCGTACGTATTTGGTGCAACAGGCTCCAATAGCTAAGGGCATTTCTATGATTTACATGAGACAAACAGCCGACTGTGACAGGTCTGGCGTGTTGTGTATTTACGAATAAACCACTTAAATATAAAACACTAGGGTGAAAAGTTGGTAACCCACTGCTGATCGATAGCTTCTTTAAGATAACTTGCTTGTCATAGAGAAGCTATCGATCAGCAGCAACAATCCAAGCAGTTTTCTTCATTTTTGTAAAATGAGTAACGAATGAGCGAAACTTGTCTATAATATATATCCATAAAACAAATAATCAGTCTCTTGGGTTGGGTCTTGCAGAATTTCAGACAAGTTTCAGTTCACTTATTATGTTGCCAACTTAATAAGTGAACTGTGTAGTCTACTATATAGTAAATGAGTAGTTGGGGGTTAGGGTGGACATTCAGATACAGTGTCTTTGTTCCGTGTTGTACCTGCTGTGGGGTCGTCGTTGGGCAGTTGCACCAGAGTGTAGCAGGAGCCCGGCTGGCTGTAGGGCAGACTCGTCGCCGGGACGTAGTGGATCACCTCATAGGACTCTGAGGGCTCCATCTGGACCACCACCTGATGCAGGAAAAGCAATTGGATTCATTAGTGTTTATTACCGTTATCGGAAATACATTGCCCCACCCAAAAAGAAGTTGCCACCTGGATATAATGAAGCAAATACATATTTATAGAAACACAACAGCTAGATGCTGTTTTTCTGTCACAAATGCTGTGTTTACAATGTAGATCTATGGTGCAACAAGTTAGCTCTATAACCAAAAAAAGGCATTTGGTTTATACGCTTTGGACATGTTATATTTATTCTTTCTCAAAATGATCACAAAACATATTGAGTCAGTCCCCAAGTATTGCGATAAAAGCGTAATATCGTCCGAGCCTGAATGTGCAATATGTCGATTACTGCAGTACTGGCATATCCTGAGACTGTTACCACAAACCACATTTTGTGTCGGAAACAGTGAAGAATCCAGAGTTTCCAAGTACTAATGGATTATTTATTTATTCAATAGACCTTTCTCAGTCATGTGACTTGGAATGGAACGCCGTCCTGTTGGTTGGCATTCCGCTGATTTGCGGAATGCAAATCAAAACATTGTATATCTCTATGCTCTGACCATTGGTGGGCAGCAAAAGTCACATGACGGGTCCTGAACTCCGACAAACGAGCATTTGTTCAGATATCGTTGTCTGACCTGACCACTCAAGTGCTGAACCGTCTTGGAGAGCATCAAGACCAGTAACGCCATTGTAAAGAACAGCTAATAACATGCAGCAGATGGAGCAAATCAGCGGAATGCCAACCAAAACCTGAGTGGTCAGGTCAGACAACGATATCGACGATATGGTTCATGGTTCAAGTGTTAGATCAGGGACATTTGAGTAGTTTGTTTCATTATGATTTCAAAAGTAAACTCAGTTCTTTGGCAATAAATGGCTTCGCACAACCACTAACCATGAGTGGAGTTATCGTTCATATTCTATGAAAAATGGCCAAAAACTTTAAAGGGTATGTAAACCTTGTGAGCACAACTGTATATTTAAAAGTTGGCCGTACCTTTTGCAGGAGCTGATCGTTGAGTGTGTTCGTACAGTCGAACTGGAAGACCATGTGTCTGGCAAATGTGTGTTTGATGCTGCGCACCACGTACTCCGTCTCCGCCTCTGTGAGCTGCACCGGCTCAGACGACTTGAACAGAGGACCCAGACCCTGGAACTCTGGGATAGCAGCCAGTTGTTCTGTGAAAGAAATGTATTTCTTATTGAGAAAATGTCAAATGGAGACATGCTGTATTTGAGAGGGCAAACCGCAGCTTCACCTTGGTAAATGTCTTGACGTGATGGAGCAAGCTTCTCTGGAAGTTTGCTGGTGGCAACTGGAGCAATTTCTACAAAACACAAAGCAGAACAGCGTTAGGAACAACCCAGTGTCTCCCACAGTTTCCTGCTTAGACCATGGGGGCCCTGGTGGTACTATTTTTGGAGTAAAAATGTAAATTATTGTTTCTGTTCTGATGGATCACTATAAAACAATTTAGGGCCAGACCAATATGATCCAAGACTGACCAGTTTTCATATCAGCTAAATTTTAGTCCTGATTGCCGATATTTTCATGTGGCCTATATACAGTACATTGGTCGGGCCCAAGTACAATTTTCTAAGTTTATGATCATTTCAAAAGAAAAAAAAGGGCAATTTTTTTCCCTACTTATTCTGCATCTTGTTTTTAGACTATGGGGGTCACCACAGTCTCTTCTATTGACAGGAAACACTAATGACCCATTTTATTCCATTAATATTGGCCAAGATGTCGCTGTGCACCTGTTTTCTGTTCTGTGATGGGGGCTGTGGCCAGTGGGACGGACTTCATGTCGAACGGTTTCTCCGACGGCTCCAGAGTGTACTGATGCAGAGACTTCTCTAGACCAGGGACCGACACCGACAAACCTGAGGAAGGCACTCATGCTATTACACAAAGTTATGGATACATGCACCAGGACAGACTCCACCGAGTGATCCTACTAAGGGACAATACATACACAGCAAAGGCTCTGTATGTATTGTGTCATTTTTCAAGATTCCTTTCGCAGATAAAATTGAGGCTACTACGGACAGGATGAAAGTTCGAAGTCTACAGTCCAGTGTTGAGAAATGTGTCTTACCGTTAAAGATGTAAGCAGCGTTCAGTGCCTTCTGTTTCTGCTGCAGGACGTTCATGTAAAAGGTGGCTCTGTCTCGGACCTCGTCGTCACTGTCCATCATGCACCTAGTAAAAAAACAAAAATAGTTCAAGTATGCACCCCACACACAGACCATGAATTACAGCAACTCGACAATAAACCTTTTCTAGAATCTTCATTAATCTGTCATTGATTAGACGTACCTCTGCATGAGGACCAAGACACTCGGGAGCAGATCATCATTCTGAGCTCCAAATTTAGCCAGAGCACTGACCGCAGCTGAAAGCAAACATGGCTCCAATTGTTAGTATTCGTACTACTATCATTAAAAACATGCTGAGCCTCCTAGCAGAGCTGCCAAAGTAACATTTGACCAATTTGAGATTTCTTTCTCCAGATGCAGTCATTGGCCATGTCCTTAGCCAATCAGACAGGCTGCCTCAATATGCTGTATACTTTTTTTTAGGTGCAAATGGTATTGAAACAAAAATGGTACCGAAAACTTGTCAAAAATATATTTTCCTTTGAGTTTTGATGCCTGGTGGGTCCTGATAGAAGGCTACTTGATGAAAGAAATTGTATTTTATGGAATAATTGTGCTATGGTTCTAGATGACCAATAATTTAGTATAGGTTCAGGTACCGGTATGGCCTTGGTTTGGTTCTGATTTGGTGTTTTTGGAGTCTTCTTTTGACACAATTTGCTGTAAAAGACATTACATGTGTCTGAATTGAATGGAACGGTTTATCCATGTATGTCCGTATCGCATATCGCAAGTTCTTTCAATATTGTGCAGCCGTAGTATATACTGTTAAAATGTGTGCTTTCAAGTGGTTTTGCTAGGGTTCATTTCTATCCTTCATTTTGAAGAACAGGGTGGTAAAAAACCCATCATGAGCTACAGTGTGTTAAATCTTGTGCGTAAAACTCCTAAAGGATGACGATGTGCAGGGTCTGATCTGGGTGTTGAATTTGAAGGCTTGTATTTCAGGCTTAGAAATGTAAATAGGAGCTTATTATTTGTATTTCCTCATTTTGACTTCATGTTTACGAAACAACGCAGACAAACCGGTGATATTCAACTGTCCATCTCTTACCTCCGCGCACCTCCCTCTTTCCCTCAGCCCTTTCTGTCTCTGGTGCATGTCGTGACCATGTGGGAATCATCGCAGCGACGAAATAGGCTAATCCAAATCAGTCAGAGACAGAAGACAAAACTTCTTTTGCCAGAGCTCCTTTCTGTTTCGGTCGCTTTTGTAAAATGGGCTGATACAGAGGAAACATTGTGTGAAAAAGACCTAGATCACAGCATGTAGCCGCACTGTGTGTGTGATCACATTGTTTACTTTTCACTTCATAAACACAGCCTAATGTCAACTGGCTATGAAACCAAAAATATGAGGCTGATTGTTTTACATGTTAGAAGTTGAAATGTGTGAATGATGTGCTAAAACAGAACAAACGATCAGTGATGGAGCAGTTTTGTGTTTCATCTACAGAAAATCTAAACTATGGAGAGAAAAATATGACTTTGGCAACTACGTGAAAAGGCTGAGAACACGTAATTGGAGTTTGACTGACCTGCTCGTACGGCCTCGCTCTCCAGCACCACGCGGTTGAAGATGAAGCGGATGTACTTGGAGGGCTGAGGCGTTCGCGGCCCCTCTTTGCCCAGGAGGTGCAGGATTTTGGTGGCTAGAACGGTGTGTTCGCAGTCTTCGATGAACTCGCACAGGTGGGCCAGTCCCGTCTCCTTGCTCTCCGGGTTCTCCTCGATGATGCTGATGATGCAGTCCACGATGGCTCGCTTGTACTCGAACCCACCCTGGACACAGGACAGCGCAAATTACATTTAAAGGAGAGACGCTGCAGGTGAACAGGGGGGAATAATGTAAGCGAGGGATAATTAGAAACTTGTACTATACATATTACTAAGAAACAAGAAAAAAAGTTTAGTCATTTTATGTTTTCATATAAATAGGGCCAAAATTTACTATTTTTGGCAACGAAATCTAAATAATGGATGGAGCCAGGTCTAAATGTATTGGTCTTATTTTGTTCAGATTCAGAGGGGATTTTGGATAGATTTAAGAGTTAGTGAGACAAATGTGTAAAAATTGAACATTTCGCCTTGTTTTTGAGGGTTCCAAACTCAATAAATCCGGGCCAGGACTTGAATATTGAAAAATATCTCTTAACAAGCCTTCAAAATATTGTTGGAATCTGTAGGAACTACTAAAGTGGAGATGTTGTCGCCACAATGTGAGAAAAATGCTCATTGAAGTTACAATTTCTCATTCATAATAAATACACTCCTTATAGCAAATATTAAGTTATTTATTTGTTTCCAGGTGAAATTTTATATGTTAAGAGCAAACTGGCCCAAAACCTGAAAATTAAAAAGAAAATTTAGTTTTTTAATTTTTTTTATTTCCCCCTTTAGTCATTTTATGCATCATTTATTTGAACAATGTGGGGTAAATATATATTTCTACACACTAAGATTGTATTAACAACAAATACAAGATGTTGTGATGGCCCTTGAATTGCCAATTTCTGAATTAGCTTGGTTGCCATGGTTTCCAGTTGCATTCGGCAGTTAGAACAGTGAAATTTGCAAGAGGGTCTGGGTGCAGCTCCACAGCTCAACAGGAAGTGACGTCACCTCCACTTTTATTTTCATGACTTTTAATTAAATTTATATCGATAACACGACTTTAGTAAACTCCACTATCCTTAAGGTTAGGATTAGGGTTAGTTTGGATTAGTTTAAGCTAACGTTGTCCGGTGGAGGTGATGTAATTTCCTGTGGAGCAGTGGAGCTCCCCTCCATCGCGTGCCCCTCCATCGTCTGCACCCAGACCTTCTCGAAATTTGTCCCACCAACTGCTGTTCTAACTGAAAAATGCAACTGGAAACCATGGCAACCAAGCCAATTCAGAGACCGGCAATTCGACCACACCGATCTCATCATTTTACCCAACTGGTATTTAAAGTAGTTTTTGGGGTGGAGCTTGCCATGCGGCGAGTGAACTTACATCGTCGCGGAGCATGTTGGAGAGGAAGTTCATCATGACGCTGTGTTTTCGGGGGTATTTCTGGCAGAGGGCACTGATGGCCTGCACCACCACCACCTGCAACAGAGAAACACGGGTCAGGATATGGAGGATTTTCATGATGGCCGGCAACAAAATATATGAGCAATACTAATCTATGGCCGACCACTGTTAAGAGACTATTTTATCATCTATATTAGAGTATATGAATAACATAAAAACCTTTTTCCCCACAATTAGTGGTTGTGTGAAGCAATCTATTGTCAAAGAACTGTAGTCATTCTTTTCAAATCATAATGAAACAGAAAATACTCAAATGACCCTGATCAGCAACCACTGCTAGGAAAATTGTTCAGGTGCAAAGGAAAACCTGCAGATAACTTCAGCTGAAATACAGAACTCTCTGAAGAAAGTGGTGTTTGTTTCAAGATGAAGAATATGCAAACTTTAGATCAGGGACATTTCAGTCGTTTCTATTGTGATTTTAAAAAGAGTAAACTGACATTTTTGACAAGACATGGCTTCACACAACCACTAACCATGACTGAAAAAAGGTTTGTGTTATTCATATTCTCAAATGGCCAAAAAACAATCAAACATGTATTTTAAACGTGAGCGAGCACTCGCCTTAAACTCGTCTGAGATCTCGGACACAAAGGAGGAGATCTGCTTCATGAGGCGGTCCACGCTGCTCTCGGAGCCCGTCTTCAGTAACGTGGTGATGGCCAGAGTCGCGATGCTGCGGTTCGAGTCAGTGATCAGGTTCTCCAGGTCCAGATTACAGGCCGTCACAGCCGAGGGGTGCTTCATCGCCACCTACAGGACAGGAGGGACACAGTTGTGAGAATCAGGGCTTCACAATATTTTTCCTTGAAAAAATAAAGCAGTTTCTGTTTTTGATATACTTTATCAACTGCATACACATTCCTTTCTTTTCCCACAACACACAATATACATAAAAAATCAAGTCTTCCATCTGTTTGCTACCTACAGGCTCAGGCTCTCCTCATATGAGGCATGATCAAAATTGCCTATGAAAATCCCACTGTATGAGCCCAGCTTAAAAGTCCCATGTAACTGTAATGCATCATTATCAACAGACATGTATTGAAAAATACATTTTTCTCACCTTATTGAGAGTCCTGACAGCAGCATATCTGAGCGCTGCTTTGGGAGAACTGCAGAAGAGTTGTAGGACTGTGGGAAACATGAGAAGATTCATCAAACAAAAAAAACATCTGGTAAAGTAATGACACATTTCTGTGAGAATGAATGGCCCTGACCAGAGACGGCAGGGGCCAGCTCCCGGGCCGTGCACTTAGGCATGTGGACAATGGCAGAGGCCGCTTCGTACACGACCATCTCGTTCTTGTTCCTCAGGCAGCTCTCAATGAAGTCAAACAACGGGCTGTCGTGGCTGTGGAAACACAGTCAAAAGAAAGTTACGAAAGGAGCAACAAACAGCGTTTTCAACTGTCCAGATGAGTTTCATCTAATATCTGAATATCTGATTTTGAATGACTACAGAGGCTTGTTATCGGGCAATAGTTTCAAGACTGGCATGCTACACTTCAAAAAACAATATAGGAATAAGCAACATTTTCCTGAAGTACATTTGCCCTTGATTTGATCAGCCGAGGAAAGCACCTTTGCAAGAAAAAGCATTAATTTCACGTAAATTTAGATCTATGTTCAAATTGTAAGTGCAAAAATACTACAGCAAATAAATGTACTACTCTACTCAAACATGTCACCATTCGTGCTCACAGGCTGGAACAGCACAGAGTATACATTTAGTATGTAAAATAAAGTACGTCTCTAGCCCATTCCTGTGAGGAGTTATGAATGTTTAAGGAAATAAGCAAAATGCTCACTCCAGCCGGGAGGGGGAGGCCATTTTAATAATAATTTGTGGAGTTTATTTCCTGATCTCTTGTGATGTCAGTGCCCTCTGCTGCACATTTTAGCAACGTGGTAAAGGCCTGCCCCAAGGCAGCTGTGGCTACAATAGTAGCTTACCACCACCAAGTGTGGAGTGAATGCACAGCGCTTTGAGAAACTTGTGACAGACTTGAAAAGTGCAAGCCATTAATATTGTAATTTATTAGGCTACAGTCCGGTAGGGCTTTGAGCAAATCGAATGTGAATCAAATGTGTTGAATTATCACAGTCCTCATGATTATTATTAATTTATGAAAAAACAATACAGCACATATGGCAGTACATATTGAAATAAGTATATTTGCCCTTCATTTGTTCATTTATTTATTTTTTATTAATTAGGATCTCCAGTAGTGTACCCTGAGGCCAGCTAATCCTCCTGGGGGCCCATTTTAAACAGTTACAGTAACAATTAGTTTCATACATACATGTGTTAAAAAATATATATATATATATATATTTTTAACACATGTATGTATATGTATGTGTGTATATATGTATGTGTGTATATATGTATATATATATATTTTTTTTTTAACACATGTATATATATATATATATATATATTTTTTTTTTAAACACATGTATGGATATATATGTATATATATATATTTTTTTTTTAACGTATGTATGTATGTATGTATAGCCTCTGTTCAAAATGGCCCTCCTCAATTTTGTTATTATTCAATATATAATTATAATCTATAGTGACCTTGTATAATTACAGTACATAAACCAAAATATTCCTAGACACTAGTATGATTACAATATGGTGCATCCAGGGCTTTGACTCACCCTCCCTCAGTCTCATCCAACAGTTTGCTGGCGATGCGGATCAACATGCAGTAGGCAAACGGAGACTTGAGGCCGGACTTGGTGAACTTGTTGAGCATCTTAGTTACAGCGAGACGGTCGTTCTTCCTCAGATGGTACAGCAGGCCCAGAGCGTGGTACTGTGGTGGAGAAAGGACAAAAAAGCTTTTCATTTTCAGGTTTTGGTCCAGTTTGGACTCAACATATCTTCCACCTGGAAACAAAAAAATGACCTAATCTTTACAATAAGATGTGCAATCATTGACCATTGTGGGAAATTGTGGCTTCGGTGGCTATTTTCTCAAAATGCACATGTACTTTGTATTGTATGTACTGTCATACTGGTCAAGTTTTGGATCTGAAAATAAGGGAAATTTTCCCTTCGGAGTAAAATACGATAGTATGCCGGCCAAAACGGGACACTTGACAGCCAGGTTTGTCCCCGCTGGCGCACAAACCTCACGATAACTGCCGCCCAGGCTGCTGTAGGAGGCAGTTCTCACGAGGCTAGTGACAGTTCAGTCTGGAGAGCGTTTTGTATCATCATTTTGTTAACACACGTGAAATTTACGGGATAATATTATTACGGGAAGGCGGCGGGAAAGAGGGGTAGTTTCCCGGCCAAAACGGGACACTTGACAGGTATGTGTACTGTATATCTGAGCACCATCAGATATTGCATAAAATGTATAGAATACAAATCAATTTATGATTGTGCCTGAGAGAAGGCGAGTTTCTAATAACTTATGACATCCTAAGCCTTTTTCAATATGTAATACACATACTACACACTACATTCAAAAAGACAATAACAGTGAAATAGTAAAATCTTCAGAATGGAGTCTTCATATTAAAGTGTCTGTAAGGTTGCACAATTATAGACCTTTCTCAGCTGATATCATCAGCAGCGGAACTTATGTTGCAACAATGGGTTGCTACAAGAAATTCAAATCAAAACATTGTATATCTCTATGCTCTGACCATTGGTGGGCAGCAAAAGTCACATGACGGTCCTGAGCTCCGACAAACGAGCATTTGTTCAGATACCATTGTCTGACCTGACCACTCAAGTGCTGAACCGTCTTGGAGAGCGTCAAGACCGGTAACACCATTGTAAATAACAGCTAATAACATGCAGCAGGTGGAGCAAATCAGCGGAATGCCAACCAACAGACCAGCGTTCCATTCCAAGTCACATGACTGAGAAAGGTCTATAGAAAAGTAAACCTGAGACTCATAGCATCCAGACTCATAGCATCCAGACTAGTCTCCTCTGTTTATTCTAAACTGGAGACTAGAGAACTTCTCTCGCAGGCAACCGCTGCTGGAGGCGGGACTAAGGCGGGACAAACATTCACAGCGGAAGCGAGAAGAGAGTTGTGTCGTTTAGTGAACAGCTGTAAAAGTTTGCTGTTGTGGTCGCCAACGTGATTGCTTTAGTTTGATTGTTTTAGGTTGTGCTTATGGCAGCGTGTATTTAAAAACTACGAAAACACAAAGGCAGCCCACAAAGTGACGTTGCTCAGCGAGCCGCTCTGATTGGCCCGACACATTTGGTGTAGGGAGGGTCAAATTGTCTATGGCTCGGTGCTATGTTTGGAACAGAAAGATGGTGTGGTTGACCAGGCTACTCTTGTCATTTCATTTACTTATTGAAGACAAAAAACATTTCACAGTGGAACACGGGGGACAAGCCACAGACTGTTATATTTTCAGCAAAATACCATTTAACATGCAAGAAAAAATCTAATTTGCCTGAAAGGGAGTGGGAAGATGAAAACATAATCCCACTGGCATGCTCACTTCAAACTTCAGAATAAATATATTCATTTCATGTTTCACTTTCCTATTTACTTCATAGTACTCACTTTACATCAGAATGCAAAACTGACAATTATATGCACGCTATTAATTTTGTAACACATTTAGACTTGGGGACTATCACTTTAAGTTTACAAACCTGAACCATGATGTTGTCACTTGAAGCGGCTTCTTGAGCTTCATTGACCCAGCGCTTCACCACGTCATAGCTGCCTTTTACCATGTGCTGCAAAACATTTCATCATCAATGTTAGTAATGCCGACATGTGGGAGGGCCGCACGGTGGAGAAAACTCTTCTTGAATATTACAAGAACAGTATTATTTAAATATTTTACCAAAACATTCCAACGCAGCATGTTTCAGTAAATGTAAACAAAAAATGGCAGCAATTTGTTTTCATCATCAAATTATGTCAAAACACTTTATAAATCAAGACAAAAACTGTAATTTGCACATTTTTTATTCTCTGTGTTTTTGCTTTAGGCTGTGATAACAAAAAATGCATCACAGCTTCTTGTCATATGGATATTGCAATTGACCTTCGGCACTTGACAGTTTGAGCTACGTGTTGCTGTTGTTAGATCTCATCACGATAAAGTCTATTTTGCCACAGAAAATGTTCAGTTGCTCTTGTACGCCCAGCCTCTGCTCCTGTATGTTTTGCCTGCTAACTTGTTGGTAACCCTCATATCATAAGTGCCCCACGGGCCACCACATTGATGCGTGATTATATCTGTGATACCGTTTTAATGCTCTTGACAAAAACTGCCTCGTATTCAATGAGAACGATGAGGAAGCAGAATTACAGAAGTTTGAAGTTTTGAAATGCAATGATTAATGCACAGAACGCGGAGCTATGGTCACAAAGTCTCCTGGTTCAAACAACATGACGTAACGTAATGAGTTCATCTGAAAATATAGTTTTGCATCAAAGCGCTGCAAATAATGTAAACGGTAGAAAAAGTAAATTAATATACCTCGAAAAAAAATGACCTCGCCATCAAAGCTCGAATGTGAGCTCAGTTTTTGTGCTGTAGATTACTTTTTGCTTTAATGCAAAACCATGCAGCAAACAGGAACTTGTCCCACCGACAGCTGTCCCAACTGCCGAATGCAACTGAAACCATGGCAACCAAGCCAATTCAGAAATTGGGAATTCATTGACATGAAAGTTCTTGTAGGTCTTACCAGGGATGAGACCAGGGCAGAGCTGGACACAGAGGGAACCTTATCCACTATGGCCTGTTTCATGTATCTCTCAATGGCTTGCAACATGGTGGTCTGTAATGGTAAAAAAAATACAGAATAACAGGTAAACTTATACTTAATAACAACATTTTTGGAAGGGTTTTAAAATAAAGTAGTGTGAGCAGTATAAATGTAAGGCTAGGTCAAGCTAGTCAGGCTAGTCAATTTTCAATTATTACAATTTTATCAATCAAATATAGCTTAATTGAGCTTAAATAAAAAAGTAAAAATTTTTTTGTTTATTTGGTCGGGACAGTGCATGTTAATCTAAACCATTAAAACCAGTCAAACTTACATCTGTAATTCTGCACAAGGCTCTGATGGCAGGTCCTCGGTACACGTCTTCCTTCCCAGTCATGTCCTTGGTCAGACTGCACAGATCAAAACATTATATATATAATCCTTTATTTACCATTCTGATATATTTTGACTGAATGTACAGTAGGACAAACCTGCTGGTGACAATGATGACATCCTCAGAGATGTTGGCCATCTCTTTGATGGTCAGGTAGCACATCCTCCTCAGAGTTTGCTGAGGAAAAACATTATAAATAAATTTTGCCATTAAAATGCCCTCTATTTGATATTTCTTTTATTAGAGGAATGAAGTTGATTTTATCCTTCAGTAAATTGTAAAAGTAGACATTTGTGAAAAAACACTGTGCATGTAATTATAAAGATTTTGTTCACTTAAGAACAAGCAGGCAAGAGCGAGAGCGAGAGCACTGTATCAAATTGTCTGCAGCTGTATGTGCACCACTCTGACAGTGAGAGACAAAGGCTGTAAACAGGTCCTTGGTGCTTTTCTGAAGCTCACAGGGAAGACACACGACATTTGAAACTAGAAAGTGGACATTCTGCTCGTTCCATATAAACAGACTCGCCACACGCGCTTGTCTATATCTCCACCAAACAGCTCACGCCATGGCGTCCACATGCTCAAATGTTGCCATCTATAACAAGTATTGATAAGAGTAGTATTGATAAATCCTAAATGATACCCATATCCCGAGACTCAAGATGCTATGAAACATGCTTATAAATTCCTCCTTGTGAATAACTGTTAGAAATGAGTCTGTACTGTACACAACTAACATTTTAAACATAAACCATTAAAAACAAGTTACAAACTCACATCGTTGGACTGAAACAGCCTGGTCATGGCAAAGAAGGCCTCCGTTGCCTCAGTAGTGCCAAAGTGCTCACCCTGAGGAATGAAACAGAGTTGGAGCTAAACCTTTCCAGAATAAAGGAAGTGGACATTGACATAGCCGTTTATTGCCGAACCTGGTTGAGGAGATAAATAATCTTGGTCAGTATATGCAGACATCTTCTGGGGTTGATGGGGGTCTCATTAAATATGCGAGCCTAAAACGCAACAAAAACATAAACACAGGTTTAAGTATTTGTTGTTTACATAATACAATGTTTTCCAAACTGCCAAACTGACAGCTCTTACCTCCTGCAGCACCGCGCTCTTCTCCAAGTGCTGGAAAGGATTCGAGCCACTTCCTACAAACAAAAGCGTGCTTTTAGACAACGTGCATATTTATGGGAATGGATATATTATACACTGTGGAGAGACTGGTCTGATGCTGCTTGTGCATAGCCTACACCATTAAAATCGTGTACCGTCTGGTCTTCATTTTTAACATCATAACATGCTAGGCTTAAGGCTAAATACACCGCATTAAGGGGAATGCTAAAAAATCAACAAATGTCAATAGCAGTGACACATTGTGGCATAAAGACATATTCTTGAGAAACACAATTCCAGGTTTTAGAGTAATGAATACGTATTATTGACCCGATCTACGGTTAAAGAGGATGACCGAGTTAGCTAGCCGCTGCAGCTTACGGACCACCTATGCTACTGTGTCTACAATATTTGGGCGTTTACAAGTTGAGTATGTATATATTTCTGCATCTTACCAGACTCTTCATCCTTCTTGTCAAACTTTTTAATCATTTTGTCGGAATGGATGTGCCGGATGAGGGCAAAAGATGCTCTCTCCTGTGTAAAATGAAAAGCTACTTCCACGTAGCAAAAAGGAAAACACACTTCCGCCTTAGACGTCCACGTCGACGGACATGACGTCATTAACACGTCACCACCAACAGAGGGCGCTAATCCCATTCAAGTTTACAGCTTTTGATTAAAGGCACAAAACCTGATATTTTTTCCTAGTAGTGGAATGAAAGTAGTTTTTTCCCCTTTTAGTACATTGCAAACTCAGATTTTAATGGAAATAATACTGTGCATAAATATAAAGCATTTATTCAATTCCATGACTTTGCACTTGAATTTCATAATCATTCATCATTACATTGACGTCACATGTCCCTGAGTTTGTCAGTTACATGTATTTGCCTTCAGATATGTCATCTTTTCTATTCTTTTTTTCTCATCATATTATACAGGGGCGTTTCGCCAAATTTTGGGCCCTGGGTACAAACTATCTTGGTATTATATGTTAAATTAATTAGTATTACTATAGCATTTTTCCCCTTACATTTTACATTTCCATTTTGTTTTTACATTTTCATAAAGTCATTCATGAAAAATTGCCAATTGGCAATTTTTAGTTCAAAACTCAATAAACAAGGCTAGATATTAAAGTGATAGTTTGTTATGTATTGCAAATCTAATATAATGCCTATACTTGACCGTCTGGGACTGAATTTTGAAGTAAAGAAAGTAACGAAAATGTTTATATTTTTTCTAAAGCCCCTCCCTTTGCTGATCTCAGCAAAAAAAAAAAAAAAAAAAAAATCCCTCTGAATAAATGTTGTAAATAATCTTTAGAAGCTGCTAATGTGGAAACAATGTGAGAAAAATGCATTATTTGAATTTACCATTCCCCTGAGTCGTTGTATGCAATAATGTGTGCAATAATTCAACACTGAAGATTAGGCACATTGTTTCCTGGTTAAAGTTTATGTTCAGAGAGCAAATTATCATAAAACTTAAAAATAAAACGTTTTGCCTGCAGTGTGTCCTCATTAGTAGCACCCAATGGATAATACATTTTATTTCCACACTGGATAATAGATAATCCTGTTGATGACGAATAATAAAATAATAATAAAAATATCCACCAGATGGCGGCATTTAGCCTCTTGCATAAACGGAACGCTGGCATTTTTGGCATTCTCGTGACAAGGCTTTTTAGACTATTTGTTAAAATGTATTAATATTTGGATTTTTAGACGCTTGTAGCAAACACACTCATTTTTTAAAACTTATTATCATCATCATCATTAAATTATTATTATTGATTAGAATGCGAGGACTCAGCATTGAAAGGACCTGTGTTCTTGCATATTCTTTATTAGAAGAAAAATACATAATTTCAAGTATAAAAAATTACACATTAATGAACACACATATGCTGATACATTCCCATGCACAAGAGGATCACTGACTCTTGCAGAATTGTGACTGGGAGTTTTAAACAAAATAGAATAGTACTAGATTGACCGAATTGGCCCGTTATCATTGTGTATAATACTGTATTACAGCAACGACCATCAGCAAATAAAATGGGATATAAATGAAAGTCTAATTGAACACTATGATTTACAAGAAGCTTAATTAATCTGCATGGTGTCCTTGACATGAGTTCTTTCATTGGGAAATATTATCCTATTAAATTGCATACGCATAAATACAGTTGTTGCACCCAATTTAAAGTTGAACAAACCTAAGTTGGTGATAGTAAAAATGCCAGTAAGAAACGCAACTGATCATGTGGAGCTCCAAACACGCTGAACATAAACACTGGTTGAATACCGAGGATAGAGTCTGCCCACGAAACAAATGGTGTCACTTTCTTCGCCCGACGTGCGCCAAAAGGCGTGCGTTCTCCGCCGCTTTGGCGCGCAAGTTTTTGGCTTTGGCCACGTCGAAGAGCACATTCATAATGTTAGTGGGAACGTCCAGAGACAAAGTGAGCCTGCTCCTGCGGTCACCGTTACTGCTGTTGCGGAGCATTTGGCCCTTGAGCTTGGTCCGGCTGATGAAGCGGTAGTTTGGGGGACTTGAAGTCCTTTTTTCCCGACTAGACTCTGCGGAGGACGAGGATAGGAGCTCTCCAAACTGCATCACGGAGCTCCAGTCATTGAGCTGTGCACTGTCGAGCTCCTCTCTGTCGCTCTGAACCTCGTCACAGAGAAGGTCTGATGGGTATAAGCGCAGGCACAGGCTGGAGGTCGGTGTGCACACCACCGAGAGAAGCAGCAGAGTCTTCAGGGAGGACAGCATTACGGTCCAAATTCTATGCAACAAAAATCATTAATGATTAGAACATTAATAGGCTATAGCATAGGCTACCCAAACAGTAAAATCAATTTTATTGAAAAGTAAAAGCGGCCGTGCGTAATGCTGGGCAACTAAGTGCGTAACTGCGCGCTTTGAGCACTTATGATACTTACCTCTGGTGTCCTGGAGAAAACAACCTAAATGGCACAGCAGACCACAGGACGGACCGCCGCTGAAGGAATACGCACAGGTCCTCAGCAGCGCGCGCTCTGACCAGCTTTGGTGAGTCTCTGGATCCTTTACGCAGCGCATTCAATTAGTGTGATCCATTAAAGTGGAGTTGTGCGCCAGCAACAACGTCACCACAATGACATTTCGCATTGAATCGAGAGGTCCTATTGGCTGAGAGGTGCTGATGTAAAGAAAAACTTAATAAGTGGCACGAGACATCACGACTATAAAGCAACAAAAACTTATTTTGAGACGAGGGGACTTGGTTCGACTTTAGACAGATCTTAAAACACATTTTGATAAAACAAAAACAACTAAATTAAAATAAAAACAAAATTATGAACGGCTAAGGAGTGTGACATTGTTTCAGCACCTCGGACAGTTCCCTGTCTATCCGAAGCGCTTGTCCTTTCATTTGAAATAATTTCCATATTGTTTCACAAGGTGAACAATTGATATAAAGACATAGATAAATACACAAAACATTGACTCTGCAATATATAACCAAATGCTCAAATATGATCACATGTTTCTGCAGGTTGTTCCTCTCCAGACTCACATGGCCATTACTAACCTCTTAAGCCCTAGGCCTTTTTCTCCAAAAATCATGTCTTTACATCCTAGGTGTACATGGCTAATCTTGGTGTCCACACATTTGGTAGAGCTTTGGGATGACGGTGGAAGTGAAATAAAAATAAATTATGTTGTTTGACAATAAAATGAAGTTGCCATAGGTTGGAATGAATTTCCGCCTGAAAAAACACACATTTTCCCGCAAAAAAGCCATTTCCCTCCCTGTGGTGTAGGAAATAACAACAGAAATGGATAATCCCACATCAGCTGTCACTAATTTGCAACTTTGGAATATTTTTCTGCGTAAAACACGTAGGTCAGTAACTGTATCTGGAAAAAAGTCCCCATTTTCGGGGACTCTAGGTCTTAAGAGACTAATTAAACCATCAATGGAACACTTTTCAATTAAAACGTTAGACTACACCCCACTGTGAGTCCCCTGTCGTTCACCACACGTCAAAACAAAACTGGACATGTGCGAAAACCAAAGGACTTGGACCAAATTGTAATGAGCTGCTTCAGTTGCTGCATGTATTTGGTGTTCACAGCCATGACAATGTCAATATAACGACATTCTGCTCACTCTGATACTGCAAACTGCTTCTTCATTTCCCCCTGGTATTTCAGGTTTTACTGTCTAAAATAATGTAGTTTTTGTAGTGTACTACCTTGTTCTACCCAATGTGAGTGTGCCGGGCCAGTAAAATGATGGAAAAATAACCTATGTCAACTCCATATCTTTAGCTTTGTTTATCACTCAGCATCCATTTGTTTCTATATTAGAACACATTTATTCACAGATAGGCAAATGGAACTGATATTAAAATGCATTTCACTTTCATTTACAACTGGTTTATTTTTATACAGTTGAGTGAATACATTTTTACATCTGACAAAACTAAACAAAGTGAGAGCTATGAAGAATGTAAAAGTGTAAATGTGGACATTTGATAACCACTTCATTATAGTAGTGGAGCAGATTGCCATTTACCCCATTGCTAAAATGTGCTGTTTATTTTCTGATCTCTTGTTATGTCAGCACCCTCTGCTGGACAAGTGTGGAAAGGAAGGATCCTTTTCTGTTTAAATTTGGCTGCACCCCAGTGGCTGAAGTGAGCATTTTGGTTATTTCTTAAAAAATTCATAACTCTGCACGTACATTGTGACAAGCAAGCCGCATGTAGCAATGTAGCTTTTTTTAAATCTCACTTTATTAGTCTAAAGGGACTCTACGGAAGTTAAAATAAAAAATATATATATTTCCCACCCCCTACATGCTCCAGCAATGTCCCGCCCTGTACTGTGAGCCCACACCTATCCCACTCAATTGCGGCTATAAGCCTGCACCGTCACTCTAAAGTTGCGTGTTCGGGCCGAGGCAGCAGTCATTCACCAGCTTAACATGGAGACTGCAGTTACGCGGGCGGCCAGAGGTGGCAGTCACGAGTATGAAAATGATCAAACTCCGTTGAGTCCCTTAAATTCCTTATCCACACACTATTATATCCCTTTCATTATTGTTAATCTAAGTTTGCACATTTCTACCATAGAAAAAAATGGTGGTGAAGGTGGATACCCATCCAACCATCTTCTTCTGCTTATCTGTTCCCGGGTCGCGGGGGCATCAGTCCAAGCTGCCCGGATCACTCTGCACCAGTACAGCAGTGGTTCCCAACCTTTTTTGTCTCACGTACCCCTTGGGCCTTTCATTTATACACCTGAGTACCCCCTGCTTTGATGGTTTTGTTGATTAGAAAAAAAAACTCCAATGTATCAGGTAAAAGACAGTACTCTCAAAATCTCACTCTTCACAGTTAAATGTTTTAAAATATATTTTCTTTGACCATAATAATCAAAAATCATGTTTCTTCTTATTTTTGATCTGAAATGATTCCAAGTACCCCCTGCTAACCTCTCACGTACCCCTGGTTGGGAAACACTGCCTTATGGCTCCTTCTGCAGGTGGTGGGTCCACGGGAGGACAGCCCCATGCCACTCCTTCACCTCTGGGCGACGTAACTGGCCTTGATGGTCTTTGATCACAAGGGACTTCTGAACAATTGGGTTTTCAACAATCGGTTACAGTAAATTCACATAATGTCACATCCTGGTCTTTTCAGAGTTTTTCAGGCTTTTCAGACCGACACCTGATGACAGCTGATTCATAGATATTCCTTGTCGTCAATATCACCATTATATTGATTTTTGAGTAGTGCCTTGTTTTTTCTTTTCTTTGAAAAAAAAAAAGAAAAAATAGTTTGTGAACCTTTTGCACTGACAATGGCAATAAAACTATTCTGATTCTGGAAAGAAATAAAGGTGTATTTTTTGCTTTATAAAGTACTAGTGTTGTGAATCAAAAGTTTGCGGCTTCAAAAACATGAAACATGAATATACAATACTTCTGCAGATGTACGAGTCTTTTCCTCTTCAGTTCACCCTGCTTTAACTTGTGCAGATATAAATTAGTAAACACTTGACGGACAAACCATTGTATGGTTAGTGGCATTGAATTATTCACCTGCACAGCGCCACCTTCTGCTCCGGAGTGGACATGATAATGATATTAAATCAGAGAAAAAACAACGACATGACCAACTTGTCTTCACTCCGTGAGTAACGAGAACTTTTGTACAAATGTAGAGGAGTAAAAGTAATAATAATAAAAACTCTACTTAAGAACCATATACTTCATGGCGAGAGTAATTAGAGGATTCACAGTTTGGTGAAGAGGTCCTGCCTTTACAAACCCAGAGGAGTCTCAACACCAGCAGGTAGAATGACACTGACTGAATGTGTAAAATGACTTAAACATGCTCAAATGAAACAAAACCCAACTCCAGACATGTTTTTATGAGGGAACATGAAGCTCAAAAAGCTGCTTTAGCAGAACATGGGCTTCAACAAATCAAGTGAAGTTACAGATCCAAAGTATATATGCACATGTAAATCTGTACCTATTGTGCTGCCTGATCAAAGAAGACTTCCACTTATTCAAAGAAATACATTGTCCTTTATGCCAAGCTCTCTTTGAATTAATACAGATTATGCTAATTCTTTTTTCAAAATGCTCTTTTTGAGAGACGTGCGTGTTCCGTCTGAGATAGGAGGCGTGTCCTGCAGACAACAGCCTGTCACTCTGACGTATATCCAGCACATTCACCGAGCATTGTAACAAGTGGGAGTAGAATATTCGCAATGCTGACAAATATGAGGAGCACACTGTTTGCCTGTTTGTTGAAGACTAATCTTTCAATACTCTCAAAATGCAAACTAAGGCGAGACACTGCAGGTGAATAGGGACAAATACTTAACTGGGTGATTTCAATTTGAAAGTTTTGCTGTGAATTACTGACATACAGTGAAGAAAGTAAGTATTTGAACACCCTGCTGTTTTGCAAGTTCTCCCACTTAGAAATCATGGAGGGGTCTGAAGTTTTCATGGTAGGTGCATGTCCACTGTGTGAGAGATAATCTAAAAAGAAAAATCCAGAAATCACAATCTATGATTTTTTTAAACAATTTATCAATTTTATGTCAAAAGTCTAACTACCAACATGGGCAATACCAAAGAGCTGTCAAAAGACACCAGAGACAAAATTGTAGAGGGCAATTGCCAAGCAGCCTGGTGTACAAAAGACAACTGTTGGAGCAATTGTCAGAAAATAGAAGAGGCTAATGATGACTGTCAATGTCCCTGGGACTGGGGCTCCACTGAGGGAAGGAGGTTTTTGGCCAAAATCTCACAATACATGGCCCCGTTCATCCTCTCCTTAATACAGTGCAGTCGTCCTGTCCCCTGTGCAGAAAAACACCCCCAGAGCATGATGCTTCCACCCCCATGCTTCACTGTAGGCATGGTATTATTGGGATGATACTCATCCTTCTTCTTCCTCCAAACACAGCCAATGGAGTTAAGACCAAAAAGTTCTATTTTGATCTCATCTGACCACATGACTTTCTCCCATGACTCCTTGCCAATGGCCATTGGCAAACTTCAGACGGGCCTGGACATGGGCTGACTTAAAGCGAACCCCGACTGACATGGCATGTTTGACTCATATTATTCATCTTGCTGTCACAAACATTATCTATAAGAGAAGAATTCCCAAAATCTTTCCTAGTTTTATATATTTTCAGAAACAATTTTTATGCGTAGGTCGCCATTGTTGTAAATGTCGCAATGCATTCTGGGTCCTGACGTCATATGGTTCCTCATCTCTGCACATCCATGTTGTGAGCCATAGCAGCCACTGTTAGCAAGGATTAGCTCCTCTGTAGGGCTTTTTCAGCTCCAACCACAGCGTGGTGTATGACTCTAGGACATACACCACGCTGTGGTAATAAACTCTGATCAAAACCAGACGGAAATACACACAATTTAGAAAATACATCATG
>OMNZ01020386.1:0-12961 GCA_900303255.1 Lesueurigobius sanzi | reverse complement strand
GCAGAAAGACTGCAGGCTTCTTTATTATGATACACCATTTGCAGCATTCACTCTGCCTTTCTTTCATAATGATTTAATTTCATAATGACTGTAATGCTTCTTTCGGCTTTTACATGTTATAATTTATGTAGTGTGTTATTTTCAGTAAAAAATTATTGTTTTAACTCATTGCCCCTACCCAAGAAGTCGAAATTTAATTTAGCTTGTGCCACCAGCAATGGAAAATTAAAACTCGTAGGCCAATATATTTGTCTAAAATGTTGCTGAATTGTTTGTGTATTGTATACATTATTGTCCCTCAATGGGGAAATTTGTCTTGGGTACATGGTGCTGCTTCGTACATTCACACAAACACAGTCAAACAAACAAAGTAACAAGCTCAGATAGTCACCCTCAATGTTTTTATGGTGATTTGTTAATGTACCACAGCTTTGATGCCTCTATGCTTATTTTACATCGGGACACTGTGAGACAGCGCTGTTTATCCCGATTGACATTTGACCGGAAGCACTAATTTGACCTTTGCGCATGCGCCGTACGAGATTGCGATTTCGCTTATAGCTTGTGGCTGCACTGCTCTCTTCCTCCAGCAGGAGGCGTGACATCACTTGTGACATAGGCTGGGAAGTAGTCTATAATCCGTTATGACTCAGGTATTTCAGACCAATCACATGGCGGTATTTCCATGAGTGGGCAAGTTTTACTTTTGCACACAACAGCAACAAGCACTTTTATCAACCCTATAGTTGACAAGACAGCAACAGCGACAGCAGAACAATCACAAAGTGCTGCTTAAGAATTACAAACATGAGCAACATTTTAAAAAACCTATTTAATTTCTTTAGTGCTTTGTTGTTCATTTATTTTTTGAGACTAAGCTGTGATCCTCTAAAACAAGGTGCATCCAATCAGCAGCAAATATCCCCCAAAACTATGTCCTCTTCTTTTGATATTTAAACTGGAACCTTTCCAGATTGATATCACTGTGCTAATGCCACCTGCAGCAGCCTGGGCGGCAGTTATCGCGAGGTTTGTCCGACAGCGGAGGCATGCATAGCTGTCAAGTGTCCTGTTTTGGCCGGCATTTTATCCCGAAGGGACCTATTTTCAGATGCAATACTTGACAGGTATGCACTGCACATTGCAACATACTATGAGGAGGGACATGAATTTCACCGTAAATTCAAGAATATGTTCGAAATGGGCCCAGGGTGACATACAATAATTGCAGGTTTTGCCTTTTGGCGTTGGTGACCTTTCAGACTGTGATTTTGAATTGATTGAGGACAATCGTACAACTCTGAAGAGAATGATGTAATTGTAATATTTTACTTTGCAAATCCAATTAGACAGAAAGTGATGGGTTTCTAAATGTGGCCCAGTGTTTCCTAATGAAGTCCAGTCTTATGTATGAGGCTGATCAGAGGGAGCCGCACAGAGAGGACTGCAGCCTGGTTCATGCTTGGGTTCCTCCTCTGATTAACACTGAAGGCTCGGCGCACCATGATGGATTGTCTTTGATTCTGGCCTCTTTAAATAGCCAGAATCAACGTGGCTCACATACCTACATCCAGCTAATAGCTTTGCAAACATGAGATACAGTGTACAAATGAGGATATGCTTACGAATGGAATCAATCATACTGATCTTAGTGTCTTGTCGAACACAACAACACAAGGAAAATACAGTGTTTAAAAGGTCATAAAGAATTCCCCAAAGGGATTCCTGCAGAGGTGTAAATGGATAAGTGAAATAAGAAAAATACTATTTGATGAATTTGTTGATGAATTATTTTATTGCATTTGGATGTATAGCAGATTTTCTTTGCAAACAGTATAACTCAAAATATCATACAAGACTGTAAAAGCTTACAGAACAGAGTATATTTAATTCATGCTCAATACACAAATGCCTTCAAATGACAGTGCAGTGTTTGCACAATTAATGATATTCAAGCAACACATACCAAACAGTGTCCTTAAATTACTATCATATGATACATTTACAATGTTCATATTTGGACGATTCTCCTTTGTTTATTCTAAACTGGATACTAGTCTGGAACTGCTCCCGCAGGCAAACCACTACAGGAGGCGGGACTAAGGCGGGACAAACGCCTGCATAACAGCCAATCACAGCAGACGTGTTGACATAGCGTGAGAAGCAACTTGTTGCAAGGTTTTAGCAAGACTTAGCAATGTTTGCAAAATGGCAACAAGTCGAAGCTAACGCTGACTTAGGAGCCAACAGGAGATCAACAGATACCTGCTTTGTCAGAGTCTACAATAAATGCCAATGAGGTAGACCAGCACTAGAGAGAAGCGTGAGGAACAGACCATCGCTAGTGAGAAACAGAACATCGCTAGTGAGAAACGTGACAAACAGACCAGTGCTACTGAGAAACAGACCAGCGCTACTGAGAAACAGACCAGCGCTACTGAGAAACAGACCAGCGCTAGTGAGAAACAGACCAGCGCTAGTGAGAAACGTGAGGAACAGACCATCACTAGTGAGAAAGAGACCATCGCTAGTGAGAAACATGAGTGCACAGCTTCAAAAACAGCTCATATTGTGGTTTTAAATATACAGTATTTCCAAGTTATTTAATACAAACAAGAGAGCAGCTGTAAAAGCTCTTTTGTGGTCCCCAACGTGATTGCTATAGGGCAGCGTGTATTTCAAAACAACAAAAATAACACAGGCAGCACACAAAGTCATGCTTGCTCAGAAAGCCGCTCTGGACCCTCGTTAAGTACTTTACCTTTAACACTAAGAGAGGAGGGGCCTAGAGGCTGACTCCTCCTGCTGGTTCACTAGCTTTATATACCCACAGCGTGCTCCAGACCTTCAGTAGCTGATGACGATCTTTGGAGTAAGATCGAAATGTCCTACACTTCAACTACAGAGTACAGATGAAGACTGAAGAATTTTTGCCTGCTCTGATTGGCTCTACAGATTTCTTACAGCTCTGTTCAGTGCATCAACTGCTTGATGCCATACCCTCCTTCTTTCAAACAGAAAGAAGTGGCTGTGGTAGACCAGGCTCACGGCATCCACTGACCATCCATTTAATTTGGCCCACAACCCAGAATGAGCTTGGCACCACTGCTTTGGCTCCATGACTCTCACCATACGCCTAGTTCAAGTTCTTCCACTCACAGAGCCAGCAGAGTCAGTTTCTCTTTTATTAACACTGAGCATCGTTTGCTGTCACCTTGCTTTTCAATGTTTACTTGAGGAAAAGTGAAAGGTAATTATATTTGAATCCCGATCCAAAAGCAAAAGTGACTGATAATTATATTTTTACTCCGGTCCAAAAGGAATATGACATGACGTGAATGACCATTTTAATTAGACTGCGATAGATTATCTGCAGTTGTGCTTCTTATTCATCTTTAAGTTTACAGGTGACACATGGGGCCAATGTCAAATTAAAACTCGTGCTCACTTCTCTCCCTTCCCTTTTCCATCTTTGTTACTGCAATTTTGGTGGTTAAAGAATCCCACATTAATTTCGGTGAAGAGAAAAGACATCTTATTTTCTGTTTTTGCCAAACTTTGAGTCTGTAAAAAGACACAAACACATTATTGTTCAGGTTCAGGTACAGAAAATGGGCTAGTCAGTTTGAAAACTGGCATAAAATATGTCATGCATATAGATTATATATTTAGATGTACTTGAAATATGTACAAGAACAGTGACTTTCAAATTATATTCAAGAAACTTTTTTCACAGCTAATCCGGGTTTGTCTGCCAAGTTGTGTAACATATGTATTTTTCCAAATTTTTCCGGCATCTTATGAAATCTAACTGCAAATGATATTGAAGAAGTGACACCTCTAAAGCAGTTCCTGAGATTTATTAAGGTAGTCCAATAAGACTATGGAGAATATGACAAATTAAATCACTTTCATCTTGTCAGAATCTAATATAGTGTTTATTCATTGGAGAATCATTGCTGTAAAATAATGCTGTCTTTAAAAAAAAAAAAAAAAAAAAACTTTGTGGAAAAGACTTTGATGTGGCAAACCACTGTAAACCATTACCTCAAATTAAAGTAAAAAGGTCAAATGTACTTAATAATCCAAAGCAAGTAAGAACACTTAATTATGTTAAGTTATGTTGGCTAATCATTACATATTTAGTTGGCTTTCATTATACTACTTTTTTGACTTATTATTATCTTAGTTATAGTAATGTTAATGAAATTGGTTTCCGTTGGTCACAGGAAACCAATTTCTTTTTCACATAATTAGGCATAGTAAAGGGCCTATCTCACCAGCCTGGAGATTAGTGCGTGACTTGCCGGCAACTCAGTCTCAGCTGAGTCTCAGAGACGTCTCCGTAACGTCTTCTGGCGACTCTGCAGGGAGTTGCGGAAAATACTAAGAGGCTAGTTTGCAACCTGGCGGCGACTTGAGTCTCCGTGGTCTCCGAGAGGTCTCCGAGTTGTCTCCGAGTAGAGCTTAGATCGGGCCCAAAAAATCAAGCCCGGTCTGGCCCAGGCCCGCCCACGGACCCGCACGAGCAATTAACTTGAATAATAGGCCCGAGCCCGAAATAAACCCGACAGCCTTATTGAAGGTTTTGAAGCCGGGCCAGACTAACCTTGCCTGCAAGCTGAATTCTCGCGGTATTTGTGATTTCACAAACACACGCGAATCCATCTTGCCCCGAGCCCGCTAAATTGTTTGGGCCAGGCCCACCAGTGGGACGGAGCGACGAAAGCAGCAGGTGCCGAGCAAAACAAACATTTGTTTCGAAAATAAGGTAGTGTGGTTAAGGTGCCTTCAACCCGCAAACTCGTGCTACAAAAAACGCAAAAACCACTCGACGACATTATGATGTACAGCTCAGAGCCGCTATCTAACAAACAACTACGAGCGAAACTCCGAACGGATTCGTTTGGAGCGGTCCCAGATTGATATTGTGGAGAACTCAACTACGAGTGCTACACAATGTCTATCTGGCTCTTGCCAGGTTAGGGCCAGACTAGAGGCAGTGCGCGAGAGGGGAGAGCGATTACGCGGTTACGGTGCACGAGTGCGCAACAGCGCAAGTTTTCTTTTGCTGTTTGCAGCCACAGTTTGCAGCTCCAGTCTTTGAATGCATCCCAAGTCAAGTGTACGGGGGAGATTGATATGAGAAGGCAGAGCGAGCCCGCGTTCACGTGCGCACTGCATGACTCCCTAAACTTCACGCTTGCAAAAGCATGAAAGTATGGTAGCTGCATCGAAAAGTAGGCTTTATTTGCAGATATATTACAGTGTATTGTCTCGCTGTCTGCCCCACATCGTGTCTATCTTCTCCGGTCACACACACACAGCTGGGAGAGTGAGCCCGAGGCACGCGCACTGACCTGCCATGAGCACCTAAACACATCCCGCAACAGTGAGCTTATTTATTTTAGTATAACCACACTAGTAATAGACTAAGCGTAGCCTATACTATATTGCAATAAAAAAAGAAAAAAAATGTAATAAAAAAAATAAGGTCAGGGTCGGGCTCGAGCTGAGAATCTAAACTCTATCTCTGAATCGCTGCGTGACTATTTTTAGTCTCCGAGCCCCCGCAACTGATCAATCTCGGGAGTCGCGACGATGTCTCAGCCGGTGAGATACCCCCTTTAGCCACCGATGGTACAATCAATGTAAAAATGAAGAGCTCACCATTGACGAAGTGGTCACTACAAACACGGCCATTTGCGGACTTCGCTCCTCCTGACGCCAATCAGAGATTTTCTAGCTATTTTTCTCGAATAGTTTAGCTAATTTTCTTCCATTTAAGGCCCTTGTGTGTCACTGGATTGGGAATTCGATAGTAGACCGATTAGAACAGACGAAAGCGGCGCATACCATGATTGTGTAAGTGAAGACCGCTGTTTCCACCTCGGAGCTTCGACCTGTACCTATTGTACACAAGTTGCCTGTCATTGTTTCCTTTGACTCAAAATGTCCCTTTATCCCTAGATTTGATGGAAGTATTTGCGTATTACATAGGTTTTAAAATGTAACACCCAGCATACTCTGACAGCATAAACTAGGAGCAATTAGAACACTTCAACACAGAGCCAATCAGGTACCTACAAGTGCAGAGGGAAAGGAGAAAGAAGAACAGTTCAGAGAGCCCTCTCAGTCTGTGAATATCCCAAATGGTAATTTGCCAAATCTCAAAAGAAAAGACTAGTTAAAGAACAGGACAAACAGGCGACACGAAAAAGAAGAGGAGTGGCTGTGCCTTATGTTGCAGGAGTCATAGAGAAAGAGAAAGAGTTTTTAGACAACATAAAATCCCATACATTAAGATAATAGTGACCTCTAAAGACAAAACCTCAAACCACAAACAGAGCAATGGAGATTATTCAATCCATTGCAAAGAAGTTGAATGCAAAGGAAATTACATTGGAGAGACGAAACAGTTACTTCATCAAAGACTTTATCGACACAGAAGAGAGAGCTCTATTGGCCCTCAGTCGGCTGTGCATCTCCATCTCAAAGCCACCAGTCACTCATTTAAGCACAGTGGTTTTAGCTAAAGAGAATAGATGGTTTGAGAGTAGAGTCAAAGAAGCCATATTTGTTAAAAAAGAGAATACTTCCATGTCAGACAGAAACCATATCTATGTCATGCTATTGAAGCTGGTCAATTGGCCAGGGCAGGACCATAGATGGGTGTAAACAGCCTTAGAACAAAGCCCAGGTTGAATCAATTGAAAGGTGGGACTTAGAGGTCAACTCCTCCTACTGGTTTCTCCTTAAGAGACCCAGGAGCGTGTCAATTATGTTCATTCGCTGACAAAGCTTTTTGGATAAAGAGCGAAACGTCCTACGCTCCAACTACAGAGTACACATGAAGACTGAAGAATCTTTGCCGACGATGGACAACTCCTGTACGACTGAGGACCTACACAGACGAATTGGCATTAAAAAGCATTACAATTTGCCTGCTACTATCATACAAACCCTGTAAAAGTGTGTTGTATTGCATTTTTATTACTTTGCACAACACAAATTCCATGTATGGACTTGGTGTGCACACTGTATAATACCACTATATATTTGCCCTTCTGAACAGATTGCACTTTCAAGCCCTGCCGAGACAATTATATTCTATTTCGGTGCACGATAAAATGCATAGTGTCTATTTTTTGGGGGGGGGGGGACTTATCTCCAAAAGGCGTGTGCATCTGTGAATATGGAAGATGAAAGAGGCTGTTGTCCTCTCTGGGGCTCGATAAACACATCCATATTGAATCTTTTTATTTCCACTCCGAGAGACAGCGTGTCGGTTTCATGAGGGATTTTGGCAATATGCTGTAGTTCCTTGGACCCGAGAGAATGCGGAAAGTCAAGTGTAGTCCTTGAGTTTGAACTGGTTGCCGACTGGACGCAATGGACTTTTGGGCAGCCATTTTACAGAGAGCTTCTTTAGTCAAGGTCATTCCACAGGAGACTTCCGGGAATGTTCCTGTAATAATAAAATCGCAAAATCAAACTCCTCACAGCTTTATCTTGAGCTGAAGGTAAGACGCTGTGGGTGAATAGGGGAAAAGATTGAATTGAGTGATATCAATGGCATAACAATGAGAACATTTTTATGCCATTGATATAAGTTTTTTTATTTTGTTGGTATTGTTCAGCAAGGATTTTGGATATCTTGTTTAATTTTTGAATATGTTAGTTGTTAATTCAAATTTAACCTTGTTTTTCAGGGTTCAAAACTCAGGCTAGGAATGAAATATTTAAAAAATCCCACTGAACAAACCTTCAACATATTGTTAAGTCCAAGACTGGAACGTTTAAAGTCTGTGCGAGCTACTAAAGTGGAGATGTTGTTACCACAATGTGAGAAAAATGTGTTTTGAGAAAATGGTCATTGAAGTTACAATTTCTCTGATAGTTCGATGGAGAAACGTAGAGTCAATGCAATAATTACACTCCTTATTGTAAAGATGAAGACATGTATTTGTTTCCAGGTGAAAGTTTACATGTTAAGGCGAAACACTGCAGGTGAATAGGGGGGGGAAATGTAATTGTGGGATATCAATATGAAAATGTAAATGTGGATTTTATGACAGAAAAATGTATTGCAAGTTTTCTGTCATTTTATGGCCCCGTCCACACGAAGACGAAGACAGGCCTAAACGCAAAAGTATTATATCAAACCGGCACACGAAGCCAGCTTTTTGGGGGGGTGTAAATGATAAAGTTTGAAACCACGTCTCAGGGTGGAAAGATTTCAAAATGCCGTTTTCGCGGCTCTGTTGTTACTGGCTCTCCGCAGCTTTTCCTAAAACGATGACATCACAGCGCCAGCGTTGTGTATGTTTTACATAATCTACTGACCTTATAATGGCTTTATCAACCCAATCCAGTCTGTTCTGACCGTGATACTCCTCTGTTTCACCGCGAGGCACAGCTGACACACGGAGAAAAAGCAGCAAGGAAATATCCTCCATTCTGTCTGTGTTTTTGTCCTCACAGCTACAGTCCGTTCACTGACAGCATTTCTGCTCTCGTCCTTTAAATCTCAAACATAAAGCCACCTCTTTGTTTCTTCTGTAAATAAAAAACAATCTACAGAATAGTTTCATTTCACCGTGATGGGTCTGTTTACATTAGAAAACCTCTACTGTGCATGTGCCATCTACAGTGTTGTTCTGCTTTGGGAGGCGTCCTGTAGTGGTGTCACAGTTACTGAACAGGCTCCATGTTTACAGAGAGCGTTGTTGAAATGTTTTGTCTTCGTGTGGACAAAGTTTTGAAATGAAAATAAAGCATTGTATGTATAAAACCAAAATTGCCTATTATTCATAGCCTGATGAGCCAGCCTGACTCCATGTCTGAGATACATTGGAAGAGAGCGTGTCGGGTGGCTAAAAACTCTGGTGAGAACGCTACCAGACCAATCACGGCACGGGAGTCGGAGTTAGCGATACACCGTTGGCAGTAGGAAGAGGCTTTATATAAAGAACAGCCAGTTGTTGGGGTTTTAAGGACAAGTTCATTTTCTTCCAGACTCACAAGCTTCTTGTTGAATTGGCACACATTGCCAGAATTTATTTATTTTTTCCTGCAATTTAACAATTCTACACAATTAAAACCACAAAAACTACAGTTTTATTGTGAGACAGAGCTTGTATTAAGGTTCCATATTAAATACAGTTGTTGTGAAAGGTTTAAACCTCTCTTAAATTAACCCAGTTAAATGTTCAATTGCACTGGCCACCAATCTGGCCCTCCATGCTGACCAGACCTTTCTCAGTCATGTGACTTGGAATGGAATGCCGGCCTGTTGGTTGGCATTCCGCTGATTTGTTCCACCTGCTGCATGTTATTAGCTGTTCTTTACGATGGTGTTACCGGCCTTGACGCTCTCCAAGACGGTTCAGCAATTGAGTGGTCAGGTCAGACAACGATATCTGAACAAATGCTCGTTTGTCGGAGCTCAGGACCCGTCATGTGACTTTTGCTGCCCACCAATGGTCAGAGCATAGAGATATACAAGGTTTTGATTTGAATTTCTTGTAGCAACCCATTGTTGCAACATAAGCTCCGCTAGCTGATGATGTCAGCTGAGAACGGTCTATACACTTTAATATGTGTTCGTCGATGAAAAAAGTTTGAACGCCCCTGTCTAGACAAAAGATAAGGCAGCGCTAAAACATCGATCCCTTGCGGCCGCCATCTTGACTCGTTTGTTGGTGCTGAAAATGATGCATCGCTACCTCCCGCCTCCCGTGCTGTGGTTGGTTTGGTGGCGTTCTCACCAGAGTTTGAGCCAGTCAACAGTGCAATCCCAGACTGTCTTCCAATGTATCTTGTACATGGAGTCAGGCTGGCTTGCTGGCTTATTGTTATTATTACAGTGACAAAATCTAAATAATGAATATAGTCAGGTTTAAATGTATCGTTTTATTTGGTTGATTCATTAGTTACAAATATTTGGGTTTGTTTTTTTGGTTTAGTTTTTGAATAAACTAGTTATTAGTGAATAAACCTGCAAAAAATAAAATCAAAATCAAATCTCAACTTGTTTTTTTTCGGGGGTCAGAATGCAATAAATCAGGCTAGGACTTAAATACAGAAAAATCCCACTGAACAAACCTTCAAAATATTAAGTCCAAGACTGGAAAATGTAATGGCTGTAGTAGATTAAAGTGAATATGTTGTTGCAAGAGTGAAATGAAAAGGCATTTTGAGAAAGTGTCCTTCAAAGTTCAATGTTCTGTGTGAAAAACTATGGAGAAACGTTGAATCAGTGCAATAATTAAACACCTTATTGTGAAGATTTAACAATTTATTTGGTTCCAGGTAAAAGTTTATTATGTTAATAGAGCAAACTGGCCGAAAAGCTGGAAAAATTGAATATTGCCTACAGCAGTGGGGGCCAAATTCGGCCCTCCAAGGGATTTCCTTTGGCCCTCGAGATGGGGCTGGGATTGTAAGGAGTATCTACAGTGCAGATAATTTGACAATGTTTTGCACATGTAAATACATTTATCTGTCAAAGGAATATGTCTTTGTACATTTGGAATAATGATAATAAAAAATCTTATTACACATTTTGCAAAATTAGGAAATGCATTTAATTTCACTTGAAAAAAAGAACAAAAATCTATTTCTTTTGACATTTTTTACTTTGCAAGTCATTAATTACTTAAAATGATGTGAAATATTCTTAAATCCAGAAAGGTTGACTTATTAAGATGTAATTTTTTTGCAGTGTACTTTGATTAATTTGAAGGAACAGACTATTACTCCTTAATAAGGGCACTAAAACTCAACAGCACAGTTATTAAAGGAATAGTTCAGCACTTTTACATGCTTACATATGTTCTAACCTGGGCTTAGATGAGGCGATGCTTGGCTGCCTCGTCTTTGTGCGTGGCGTCTGTCCCATAAAACGACCAAAGACGGTGTTAGCATTTTGACTCTACAGTATAGTCCCTTGGGGCCAAATGTAGAAGCCATGGATCTCTTCCAAGTTTCCCCTATTTAAATAGGGCTGTGTCAGTAGTTACACGTTCAAAGTATAGTTACACAAAATTAAAACTGTCAATTTTCTAAGCGGATAAAACAGGTACTATATTTTTAGGCGGAATAACACGGAATTGAGTGGGGGAGAATCCTATAGGAGCGTCTTAATACTGTGCGGAGGTCGAAGTGGTGTTATTCCGCCTAAAAATATAGTCTATTGTATAGACCTGGTTAAATTTGGTGTTTCTTCATGTAAAAACTGTATTGCGTTTGGCCCTTTGATGACTGATAGTTTCCCATTTTGGCCCTTGGTGTAAAATACTTTGGACACCCCTGGCCTACAGTGTCTCGCCTTGACTGTCTTGCTTAGGTATGGGATAGGCACTTTGGAACATACTTTGACATATACATCATATAATTAGGTTGGTAAAAGTGGCAGCTAGGATCATTTGTGCATCCTCTCCTCTATCCCTCCAGAAAGTTTTTGAAGAATCTATGTGAAACAGGTTTGGAAGTTCGTAACCGGTCCTTTCCATGTGCTTGAATTTTAATATGGATTATGGCAATCTTGAAGGCATCAAGATATCCAGCTGTGAAGCAGACAAACAAACATGGTGTTCAAATGAAGAGTCAGCAGAGAAGCAGGAGATGATAATGCCCCCTGGAGAACATCCCTATGTGCCTGACATGTTCTTTATTTCCATTAAATCACTGTCACCATTGCTGGAAAATATCAGTATTAGAGTTAGGGCAGTGGCCATACATCAGCAGGACCCAAAAATCATCTTCCACATTCTCAGTGACAAATGAGCCAGAGATATATTGTGATAATTTTTTAATTATTATTATTTATGTGTAACCTTTAATCCTAATGGCGTCTTGTAGCTTCCAGGATGTCTTGAGACTCACTTGCTCTACAGTCGGATTAACCTTCATTTGCATTTGATAATGGTGTAATGTTTACTGCTGGGCGATGTTCCTTGACATCTGTACTTAACCTTGACCTGGGAGATCTCTATGTCATAATCCTATACTAAGCAGGGTCAAATGGAATGAAAATAGGTAACGTACTGCAACGTACTACCCTTCCAAACAAGACAATCACTTGTTAGAAAAAAGAAAATGAGGCACTCTGAGGTTGCAAATAAAAGTCCTTTATTCGAACAAAGAGAGGGACTTTAGCCGACGCGTTTCGGTCACGCACAACCTGCTTCTGGGCTAATTGCACCGGTGTGCTTAAAAAGCAGAGCTCAGTCATGTGGGACAGTCACATGACTGGTGCCCACGTGAGACAAAAAATATATATATGCAAAAAATGCATTGATATTTAGACAATACATCATGTACAAATTACTTTTTGCAACAATAGACTAATAGACATATAGCAGATTACTCTGAAGGAAGTTTACCAACAAAATATACACTAGTCATTGTTAGCAGCTCAACGAGACTGAAGATAGGAGTACAAGACAATCACTTGTGTTTGCTTTTTGTCTTTTAGGGTGTATTCAGACCAGGAAAGTCCTTTGGTCCGCTTGTTTGGTCCGGACCAAAAGCTGACTTTTTTTCATTCAGACTGCGCTTTTTGCAAGTGAACTATATTTTGTAAACACATCCACGTGTGTGACGATCGGTGCTCCCATTGGACAGAAATGACTAGGGCTGGTCAAACCACTCTTCGTTAATGAGTCTCGTACCTTCATATAAGTTTGGCGAAGTTTTTTCACTTTGATGCGAAGCCCCGCTCCTTCATTCTCTCCTTAAACAGCTGAACACGGCCGCATTGTTTGTAGCATTATATTAGCGTTAGCAGCGTTATCAGTGGCTAATGTTTCCTACGGTGGCTTGTTAAGCCCAAAAAGCGTATGTATCCTGGAGTTGGTTCGGATCGAGGCAGTTTGTATTCACACCTGAAGCGAACCGCACTAGAGTCCGTTTGGAAGCGGACCGAGACCACCTGAAAAAGTGGGTCTCGGTCCGG